>JAYJMI010128872.1:0-10573 GCA_036873855.1 Sarsia tubulosa
TTCACAGGATACTCAGGAAATGGTAATCTTTCATTTCTAAAAGTTTGAATAGGGGTTAACTTTTTGGCCAAAATCACGTTGTACCTTTAAGCCAATCAGTTGTACGAACATTGCAATTTCCGATGTTCATCTCAAACTAAATAATTTAATACGAAGAAAAAGCAAGCAACTTAAAATAGAAATTTGATCAAAAATATATTTTTTATCATAATTTTAACCATGTCGTTCTCGTGTAAGCCAACCAGGTGTCTTCATTTCACGAATACTAAGTTTGTTTATGTACTTTGGAACAATAGATTTTCGCATATTAAATATTTTAAAGAATAAGTTTATTTCTTTGAACAATCCTTTTAAAGGTACTTCATAAGCACCTAATTTTCAATACGCCGTTCTCGGGTAAAAGCCGCCATTGCGTTTTTTTAATGGAAAGATGCTAAATTAATCATGGTACTTTCCCACTTTTTACGAAAAAATTCACCATTTTTTATGTCAACCACTTGAACTAAGGTTTCTTCAAAATTTCTAGTCATATCACCTACTAGTTCTGAAATGGTTTGATAAATTGTCATAAAAATAGCATTTCCGCCATTTAAATCTGCACCTCAAGCAAAATGGCGTCCCGAGAATGGCGTATTGAATTATTCTCTTTCGAATTTTGTCACTAAAAAGTAGAAGTAACAAAGGCAAAGTTTGCTAAATGTTTCACTCTGAAGATATGAGCCCGCATACACTTTGAAAATCAGGCTCCATACACAATATGTGTAGGTAACACTGCGTACTTGCGGGTTTTTTTTTTACCTAAAAAAGCCATTTTCAAACTACACAAAGAAAATGGATAAATTCTTTTTCGGATGATTATGTTTAAAGACACAATATCCGATCCGATTGTAATCACAGTCACGCAACAAAAAACACCCCAATTTTTTGATATTAGGCGCCCAAGTAAGTATCTTTAATCTTTTTAATTCTAAACAAAATTTCTAACTGTTTTTCACACTGTTAAATATAAGAGAACTAAAATATATATAAGGTTTCATGCACAAGGATGTTTATTCTTGCAGGTTTTAAATAGCCTTCGAAAACCTTGTGTGAAAAGCTGCTCGTAAATTTGCAGGTGTAAATTTTTACATTAGGTAGAGAATGCAATGAGGTAAAACGACCTAGAGAATTCAATTTTTTTTTGAAAATTGTTTAATTTTTTTGAAAATAACTGTTCGTTTCATGAAAAAGTCAAAAATGGAATAAAAAAAAGTCTGTGTCGGACGGAAGCAGAAAACGCATTGAAGTCCTATAGAACAGTGAGGCATTTTTGGTTATCGACCTTTTTTTTCTCTTTAAAGGGGCTTACTAAGGATAAAATAATATTTTACATAATAATATTTTGACATTTTTAGTTTCCCTAATTTTTGTTGAGAGTAAAGTTGTTTCGAAATTCCCAAAGCTACATCGTACATGTCAACTTTGTAAGTCAACTTTGTCATTGACAAGTCAACTAGAAGACACTATAAGTCGTTAATTACATGACAACATCTGCTTGGTAATAATTGGTAAACAAATTGGTCTTACCTTACCCAAAATGGTCCCCTCCCCCAATGGCTCCCCTTTACTCTCTCTTTTAAGTTAGTTTTTTATTTCATATTGGGATTCCGTAAAGAATACAGGGGCAAAGAAAGTATCTTTTTTACTCTCGAACAAATTTTTTTACAATTAGGGTCATAAAAGTTTAGACAAATTGGCCACTTCAGCAAAAATCGCCTTTTTAGAAGGATTTTTAATACTTAATTTCCAAGGTTCTTTGCCCTTAATTGAAAAATCGAAAATTCCCAGGTGGAGACCGGGCACTAGGCTCCTGTTCCACGGTTAGAGCTTTTTCACTTGTCTTAAGTCTTACTCGCCAATTGTCCGAGCCAATCATATTTATTTTTAACAATGACGAAATCGAAAAAGTTTAAATATAAGAAAAAGTCTGCACATTTTATGACCTTGATTGTATATTGTATATTCCTTTTCGTGCATGTGTTTGAAAAATAAGCCAAGCTAAGAGAATGAAGGATTATTCTAGAAATTTAAGAAAATATACAAATTTTTGTTTAAAAAATATATAAATACTCTGTAAATTGGAACATTTTGCTGAAATAGTGCTTTTTAAAAGCTTATTGATAATTTACTTAGTAACAAACTGTATCGGTTAGCAACCATTAATTATAAATGGAAATCTTTCTGGAAATTTTTCTTGAAATTTCGATTGAATATCACTTATTACTGCTTGGAGCTTTTCACGAGTATCTAAAATAAGAGAAATATTTAATTTTACGTTCTTTTACTACGTCATACAGCTAAAACATCTTAGAAACCACGGAGAAAAGACAACGCAAAAAATACGGAAACGATACGAATACACCGTTTTATAGTCTCAGCTCCGTTCCTTAAATTACACATTGTTCCTAAGAAACAATACCTAAAGTAATTTGTAAATTTTATTACCTTTTAATGATTTCTAGTAAAGCTTGAAAAAAATAATTAAGAGTGCTCGACGGAAACAATTAGTAACTACTAACAACTTTCGTTCTTGTTGTATTTTGAGGAACGGAACTGAGACTATAAAACCGTGTATTCCATCTTGGTAATAACGGTCGAAGCAAGCATAAATATTCCCCGAAAACTAGAAAATATATTATGTGTGTTTTAATCTAACAGAGAAGATTATATAGCAATGTTTTACTATTGAAGTTGGTGTTTGTTTACACACTCAGTTTGACGCAATTTCCACTCGCGTAATTTATTGAGTATTCGATACGCTAATTTATGCAAGAAAATTTTCGAAGCATTAATTTATGCAAGAATATATATTATCGAGGTGTTAATTAATGCAAGTTTAAATATAAAGCATTCAGCATATCATGGAAGCGTTAATTAGAAAAACCCTAACTTTAAAATACATAGCGTGCTACTATTAAAAGTAGAAGCTGTTTCATATATAAATATTTAATTTTTTTGGCTTGGTATTCCAGTAAAATCATAGCACGCAAAAGAATATAGTATTAAAACACCTGGGTCAACCACTTTTATAATTCCTGGGTCAACCACTTTTATAATTCAATATTTTCGTAGCTAAAAACTTATTAGAAAATGTCTGATTATTGTGTTTTTTTTTTTGATTAATTAAAAAAATGCCTATCTATCGAATTCATATATACACACCACTTTCAGGTACAACATCAAGTAAGACCATTTGAAATTTACTATTTTAAAAGAGTAACTTTAAAGCAAACAAAGCTGTTAAATATCGATTGAGCAGTCTCAAATCGTGTTCAGGAAAACCAGAAAACTCAAGAAGAAATTTCGCTAAACAATAGAAAACAAGAAGCGATTGAGCTATTTTACTAAGATTAAATTATTTTATATATGATTTGCACAATATCAGGAAGTGAAATTTAACAGCTTTCAATTTACCAGCGGCATTGGCTTAATGGTTAAGGAGTTGGACTTGCGATTGTAAGTAATGCCAGAATTAAAAGTTCAAGCAGGGTTGCCACTCAAATTTCATCTTCAAATTTTAGATTTTAGGACTTTTAAGGTCAATTTTGGGCCAAATTTTAGGAGATTTTAACAATAAATAGAATTATTTAGTAGCAAATTTTAGGAGATTTTAGGAGAATTTTGACAAACAATCAAGTAATAACTATTTTCTACTTGGCGATATCCGTTGAAAATAATAATTTTCTTACTGTTTTTGTTTTGTAAAATTATGTTTGCATATTTGAATCATTTTAGGAGTTTTGCCAAAAATAATGATTTTTTTAGGAGAATTTAGGAGTTTTTTAGGAGGTTTTGCCCATTTTAGGAGATTTTAGGATTTTCTAGGAGGCGTGGCAACCCTGTCAAGTATCTTCAGTATCGGAGTGACCTTCTAAATGGACTTCTGGAATCCTTTGCGTATACACTACTGATAAAAAAAGAAGCTTGATGATCTCATCTTAAGTTGTTTTAACTTTGGAGAGTATTAAAGGTAAAATCCCTCCACAACTATATATTTGTTTCAAAAAACAAAGCCACCTAACACTCAAAGGGTTTTGATTTCACTTGTTTGATGATAAAAATTTTTTCTTTTGTTTCCATTTTGTGTAATGGCCGAACTTAAACTTTCGGTTGGAAAGATGCGGATTTCGATGTGGACGAATTTAACCGCGTTAAATTAAAGGTAATCGAATGCTTAATATGGTTTAATACTAAATAACCTCCTTCTTCTACTAGCTTTTTACTTTAGTAAATTCGACCATGTATTAACAAACATAATCTTTTAACTAATTGCTAATACTCAACTAAGAAATAGTTCTATCAGAAAAACTTAATTTGTTGCATTTAAAAATTGTAGCAAGAAAACTTAACCATAACTTATTTGCTGAGTTTATATTTTATTTAAAATTATTTAATTTGTTGAATTTAAAAATTTCAGTAAGAAAAATTAACCACAATCTATATGCTGATATATTTTATTTAAATTTATTTAATTTGTTACATTAAAAAATTGCGGCAAGCAGTATCGAGAAACTCAACTATATTGGATATTCGAATAGTTTTGGTAGTCTAAAAATAAAGCAAGGGCTTCTAATTTAATCTAATTGTTTGCGCATTTATATATTTAACACATTTTAACTAATTAAAAGAAGATTTTATTCAGAATTTTTAAAAAGAAATTTCAAAGAACTATTTCCGAAATGTTTATCAAATAATGATTATTCATTTGGCAAAGCTATCAGAAATATGAATCGTGGCAGAAAAAAAACTGCAATAACACGAGATAGAATGAAAACCCAATATAGCGAATAAGCACCAAAACTTTGTTTACAGCTTGAGTTTTAGGTAATTCCAAATAAAATTGATCTTATTTGAAATATATCAAAACTATATCAAAAACTCAATGATCTTACTGTTTAGAGAAAGCATTTCTGTTTGAATTTAAATTAATTATTCAGTATTACTTACTTGGTAGTTTATTTTTTAGTTTTATTTGGGGAGTTTGGACATGGTCTAGTTACTTAAATCAAATCAGAAGCCTATAAAAAATTGAAGCTTAGGTTCTTACCAAATACTTGAAAATAAATATATATATTTCAAAACTACAGTTTGATAAGTCGTTTAAATGCAAAAAGTAATCACGTGTTTTTTATTTATTTTCGTTACCACTAGTAACATAGTAAATTTATAATTTATATATATTGATAATAGCTTGAATTCTATTCGGTACAAATCAAAATCATTAAGCAAATTTTACAAAAATTATTGAAAAAATATTTTCTTAAATTATCTGGAAGAGCGCACCTTATCTTGGCCAAACAAACTGCGGTACAACGCAAAAACAATAAAAATGGTATAGTGTTAGCTGAAAAATTGATAGATAGTTAGGCTTTATATAGGCTAATGTATATTGTGTTAGGCTACATATATTCTATATGGAGCTAGATATGCAGAAATTCTGGCCGAAGTGGGGTATATATGTAGGCTTTAAATTAGTTAGGTTATTAGCTAAAAAAAAATAGGTTAGCTAGGGTGTTAGCTGAGGGCTTTTAAGCCAGTTAGGGTGTTAGAGAATGATAAGCTGAAAGATTATGGCTAAGTAAAGGGTGTTAGCCTTGTTGGTAAGTAAAGGGTGTTAGCCTTGTTGCTAAGTAAAGGGTGTTAGCATTGTTGCTAAGTAAAGGGTGTTAGCCTTGTTGGTAAGCAAAGGGTGTTAGCCTTGTTGCTAAGTAAAGGGTGTTAGCCTTGTTGCTAAGTAAAGCGTGTTAGCCTTGTTGCTAAGTAAAGGGTGTTAGCCTTGTTGCTAAGTAAAGGGTGTTCGCCTTGTTGGTAAGTAAAGGGTGTTAGCCTTGTTGCTAAGTAAAAGGTGTTAGCCTTGTTGCTAAGTAAAGGGTGTTAGCCTTGTTGGTAAGTAAAGGGTGTTAGCCTTGTTGGTAAGGAAAGGGTGTTAGCCTTGTTGGTAAGGAGTGTTGTCAGTTAGAGAAACATTGAACGTTAGAGTGCAGTCACTTAGGGTGTTACCTGAAATATTGCAGTCAGTTAGTTAAGATCTCAGCTAAAATATTGAAGTCAGTCAGTTAGGGTGTTAGTTGCAGGCTTTAAGCTAATAAGGGTGTTAGTTAGCTGAAAGACTGTAGTGTGAGTGGTGGGTAATTTACAAACTTCAATTCATACGTATGGAAAGACTGCAAAGTAAGGAATGAAGATTGAGCAAGAAGAAGTCCAAATAACACTATATCATTGTTGCCAAATTATGTCTTGCCGAGTAATTTTTCTAGATTATGTGTAATAAGTAACACAGAACTCCAAACACTACAAGTAACCCCTGAAAACCTTAAAATTGTCTTTAAGTCCCTTAAATCGCGAAATAGAATCATTTTCAGACCCTTAAATCTTGAAAAAGAATCATTTTCAGACTTTATTAAGGTCAGAGAAAACGAGAAAGATTGACTGATGGACTCCTGGTAATTATTTTACAAATAGCTAGAAAATCTTGATCCAAATATACAGGGGAACATATATATTTTTCGTCAAAATCTGCCTCACTTTCCAAAAATAATAATTTCCGTCATACTAAAATGGTGTCAATTTTTATAATTTATTATGTTATATAAAAAAAATTATTGAAAAAACAGATCTTGATATTGCCAAATTGGGACAAAATTCGCTTCACTTACACAAAACAAGCGTTTTCTGAAATGTAGGAACAGTGGCATTTTTATATCCCTTATTATGTTCTAACTTCATTCAAAAAACTAGAAAAATCTAATGAACAGATCTCGAGATGCAGGGCAAAATGTCTTATTTGGATCCAAATTTGCCTCGCTTACCCAAAACAACAATTTTAAAAAATGTAAGAATCATTTTATTTTTTACCTATTTTTATATCTTAACTTCATGCAAAAAACTAGAAAAATCTTACTGAACATCCATTTTTGAGATAAAGGGCAAAATGTCTATTTTGGGCCCAATTATGATGCCTAACATCATGCAAAAAAACCCAGAAAAAATCAATGAGCCACTTCTGAGAAAAATTGGTAACATACGAACGGGACTGAATTTATAGGACTCCGCCAGCAAAGCCGGGAGTCCACAAGCCTACCTGTTTGCAATCCAGATTTTTCATCTTTGATGGAATTTATGAACCACGGAAGAAGCTTATCCATAAATGTCATCATCTAGAAGTAACACATTTTTTATTTAAATGCTCCTTTAAAGTAGACTACATTAAGTGGATTAATTTCGCGGGGACTAATTTTGGCGGACACCAAAATTTGGGCTTTTCGCGTGGATCAATTTTGGCGGATGATTGGTTTTTTTACTGTACGAATTTGCATGAAAAGAGCAAAAAAATAATATTTTGCACGGACCACTTCTCGCGGAAAATGTCACAAACCGCGAAATCCGATGTTGTTAAGTGTATTGATTTTCTATAAAGTAGGCTACATTGCATGTATAAATTTCTATAACGTAGGCTACCTTACATGTATCAAACTCCATAACGTAGGCTATCGTACATGTATTAGTTTTTAAAACGTATCAAACTCTTTAACGTAGGCTTAAATGTATAATATTTTAAACTTTTTTCATTCATTTTTACAAATTATTCTGATTCCTCATCCAAAAATACATACAAGGGATAAAAAGACAGTCAAGGATAATCAAGGATTACTTTCTACAAACCCTCTTCTCTCCAATCTCATGAAAAGTCTAAGCAAAAAGACTTTTATATAATTAATATTCCCCTTACCAAGTCTGTATTATTAATATATAAACCAAGCACACATTTTGTAACAGTCTCGTTTTCACGCTCGTCTTCTTTAATCGGTAAACAGTTTACAAGAACTGGTAAGACCTGAATAATAGACATGATAGCTAGTAAACTAAATAAAAGTAGCTAAATAAAACTTACTTAGGGGGTTAACTTAAACTAACTTAATTACCCAAGAATTTCCTTCAAGTATCTAAACGCTCTAACCGGCTGAGCTAACTGGCCGATATCAACATAATTAACGAACAGCAGTTCGAATCCTTCTTTTCCAGATTACTACACAGAGGGGTAAAGGGGAGCCAGCGATACGATATAGATTATTTAGAAGCCTTTTTTGAAGTTTAAAAAGCAGTAAAGAAAAAATGAATGTAAGTAATGGAAGAAATAAATCCAAGCACTAAACCTGCTCAAATGGTATATTCTGTGGTGACGTCATCATCATTCTTGCAATAGCACCACAGGTGTTATCTTGTACCAGTGCTGGCTGTTGTCCTGAAGACAATAACGTATGAAAACATTCCAATATTGTCATATAATAACTAAAATAAAATTAAAACACAATAACATAAAACCAATCTATTTAGATGTTTTGAACCTTATCGTAAGAAAGTTTTTTGAAAGTAACTTTTTTAAATTTGATTTAGTAAATGAGGATGAGAACTAATCAGCTCGGGAGGGAAAGGATTGAAAAATCTGAAAATTAACAAGCAGCGGTTCTTTAATTCGGCGCACGAGAGCATAGTGCTACTACAGAAGCTACTATTTACAGCTATAGATCAGAAAATTTTACGATCGATATAACATGCAAAATTGATAGGAATGTTAATTTCTGGGAAAACAACAACTGTACCATATCAGGATCTGTATCATAAAATATATCAGAATAGTCTTTTTTGCATAAAACAAAAATTACTTGTTGTTAAAAACTGTTACATTTAAACATCGCTTTAGTTTGCAGATTGAAGTTTAAGTAACCTCTATATTATTTGACCACAGTCGAATTTAACCAAAGCTAAAATAAAAATACTTCTACCTTAGCATATTATCTTTGCCATTCTCACACAATACGCCCAGTGCAAATGCTGCATTGCTTCTCACTTCATCGTCTTCATCGCTAATAGCTTTTAATAACCAGGGCGCAATTAAAGCGATATATTCAATAATAGAAGCGCCCATAGCTTGGATTACCTGCGGAAAATAATTACTTCATGATGCGCTGGAAAAATCAGTAGAAACTCAATTGCAGTGCAATCAATATAAACGCATCAAAAATTGATAATAAGAAAAGGAAAAAAAAGAACGACTCATCCAAACAATAGGCAAATATGCTTTATATTTTGATTTTATTTTATGTTATTGATTTGATTTTATGTTATTGATTTTATTTTATGTTATTGATTTTATTTTATGTTATTGATTTGATTTTATGTTATTGATTGAGAAAATAAAAGCATACCTCAGCTACGGTTCCAACAGCAAATGATTTTTCAGCAACTGTACAATGTTTTTTCTAAGTAGAAAAGAAAGTATTAATTCAAAACAATAATCAGCAAAAAATTGTTAAATTTCAACATTATTTACATGGACAATATCCAGCTTAAAACTTGTTAAACTTTACATTATTTCAGTTTATGGAACGCACTCTATGTATCTGCTTGTATAATGGTCAGTGTCTCTCCCCAATTATAATAAAACATTTTATTGTCCTAACTAACATAAAATACTAACTTACTGTTTTTTTCATGAAATAAGGTAGCAGCATAGTAAAATAATGTTTAAATAATTCACCACCAATTAGTTGAACATAGAATGGTAATAAATCACCAGCTTTTTCAATCAACATTAAATCAAGTTCGGCTGAAGTTTCATTATCATCACCTGAAGTTTGGCTCAAGTTGTCCTCATCGATAAATTGCTGACATGCTGCCTGATAACATATAATGAATCAATTATTAACCCATTGAAACCCATTGAACTATTATTTATGCTAATGAGCAGACTTGATTTAATACTAGCTTTTAGGGGCTAGTTACATGTACATTTTCGTTCCAAGTAAGGGCTAGTTACATGTATATATTTGTTCCAAATAAGGGGTAGTTAAATGTTAATTTTCGTCTAAGTAGGGGCTAGTTACACGTATATTTTTGTCCCAAGTAGGGGCTAGTTACACGTATATTTTCGTCCCAAAGTAGGGGCTAGTTACACATATATTTTTGTCCCAAGTAGGGGCTTGTTACACGTATATATTTTTCCCAAGTAGGGGCTAGTTACACGTATATTTTCGTCCCAAGTATGGGCTAGTAGTTACGCTTATATTTTCGTCCCAAGTAGGGGCTAGTTACACGTATATATTTGTCCCAAGTAGGGGCTAGTAACACATATATTTTCGTCCCGAGTATGGGCTAGTAGTTACACGTATATATTAGTCCCGAGTAGGGGCTAGTTACACGTATATATTTGTCCCAAGTAGGGGCTAGTAACACATATATTTTCGTCCCAAGTATGGGCTAGTTACACGTATATTTTCGTCCCAAGTAGGTACTAGTTACACGTATATATTTGTCCCAAGTAGGGCCTAGTTACACGTATATTTTCGTCCCAAGTAGGGGCTAGTTACATGTATATTTCCGTCCCAAGTAGGGACAGAAATAAGAAGGGATAAATTGCCAGTGGATCCCCGGTAAGTTTAATTTTTAGTCAAGTTGAGCAAGAACTTTTATTCAAATTTTTCCTTATCATGCAGAACATGAGCAGTATTGTAAAAACATGCAAAAAGACATTAAA
>JAYJMI010128983.1:0-10571 GCA_036873855.1 Sarsia tubulosa
ATTTTTTTACGCATGATTACTGAAATTGACATGTATTTTGTTTTGATTTTATTCATGCTTGATTGATTTCGAATCATTTATAAACGAATCATATCATTTTAAGAAAGTAAAATAACAAAAAGACAATGTAAAGTTATTTTAATTAGTGAGTGCGGATTTGAAGGTCGCTCTATATGATAATTAATTAGGTAAGTATTTACAAGAATTTTTTATTATACTCCTAACATTTCGTGTTAATTTGTTTTAAATAAACTATGATTATATGAATATAAAACAGCAAAAACGATATATAACAATTTTTTTTTAATAATAGTTTATTAGTAGTATACACCTATTTACCGTAAAAAATCCATCAAATTTTCAGCTTTTTCATGATCAGTTTTATATGCAAAATAAATCAAAAATTTTGATTCCTCCAAAGCATAAGCTTACATACAAAATTTCCTTACTACTATCACTAGAAAAAAGTTTTTTAAAAGAATTTAAAATACACATTCACCGGGGTAAAAAGTAACTATTGATGGAGTTAAAAAAAACTTTCTTATAACAGATTTGACCGTCGTTTTGTAAAACTTAGTAGCTTGCGGTAAATAGGTGTATATAAATAGACGATTTTCTGCATGCATATTGAAATTTTAAACACTATTGTCTCCAGATTGTCTACTTCTTTTACTTTCTGTAATCATTTGTTTATAAATGCGATGATCTTAGTTTTCTAGCTAACTAATGCAATTCAAGCTTCATCAACACTTTCTGATTTAATTTTCATCTGCACAACCCCACGACCTTTGAAACCTGCTGATGAATGAATAGCGGTCGTCACGTGTACTTCATCTTCTTCCAGTAATGGAGTATCTTGAACGGTTGTACCATCTTCTTTCGAACGGAACAGGATGGTGTACACTTTTTGCCATAGGAAGCAAAAGAAGAAGCACAATGCAAACAACTCACACAAGACAGCTTGACCACCAGCTAATTCTGCATCAACAAATCGATAGAAGACAACAATTTCCATTAGGCCAAGTAAGTAAAACACACATATAGTAATAAGTGAGTACTTCAGTTCTTCGCAATTCTCTTTCATATTCGTTGATGAACACGAAAAGAAATTAACCACAATACTTAATGCCAAGTTATATCCGAATCCTACCCAAAAGACATAGCTTGCCCACGTTGAGCATTCAAAATATCTGACATCCCAATGATCGGTACCATTATGTAAGATTAGTGGAGGATCAACAGCGAGTCCGACAATCATGATGAGCACTTGGATGAGAACTATGATGCCAATGACCACTTGACGTGGGAAGGAAGAACAACCAGTCTTTAATAGTTTACCTTCTTCATCGTAATGGCTGTTCAAAAATTGACTCCTTGCAAAGAAAACACTGAAGACGATGGTCAAACCGAGGTTGAATACCGAAATGTATGCAGAACATGACGATACCGTTGGAGTCATCAGTAATGGGACTGGTGCTAATATCAATAATATACATCCTAGGATGTAAAATAACAACATCTTATAGCCAGTCGCAGTTACAACATCATGTCCACGATTTTGACTTAAAATACCCAACGCAAATAACACACAACAAGCGCTAAGAACCATTAGGAATATAAGGAATGCTCCAACTCCCTCAAACCACTCAAAGGTGACAAGCTTATACTTTACACATTCAGATTGTGCTATGTTAGCAACTTTATGCTCACTACAAGTTATGCACTGGTCAGCGTTTGTAATGTTGCTGATTTGCCCCTCCGGGCATTTATCGCACTCCCAACAGCATGTTGATTCGATGTATGATTTTTTTGAGCCCATTGCACAAGTTGCACTGCAGACGGACTCTGGTTTCACTTTACTTCCAGCTTTAAATTCCACTTTGTCATTCTGTATCTGCATCATTGGTTTTGAAGAAATGTCCCAATTACCCAACTTGATAACACTGAATGATTCTTCTGAGTTCCCATGAACGTTGTAAATCACAAACTTTGATTTACTTGTAGTTAAATGATCAGTAAACGTTGTGGCTTCTACAGTTAAAGGGTTGATAAATTGTAAATCTTTGAAAGCATCTAGTAGTTTTTGATCAGCTCCTTTCTTTTGTAAAGCATTAGCAACTGCAAAGACAGCGTTAAATGCATGGTAAGCGGGATTGGTTTGTTTTGAAAGTTGAACAGACACTTCAGCTTCGTCGTCTCCCAAGGTGTCAAAAAGCTTTTCAATCCATGCGTTATATGGTGGTGCTATCTTTTCTAAATATGTTTGGAAATTGAAATGTTGATCATTTAATTTTACGAATGTCATTCCTTGTAGAACACTGGCATATGGTTTCAAACTCTTCTGGTCATCATGCCATTCACCTGATGAAATGAAAATCATTGTGTCGAGATTTGCTGCAGCTGCTTCTTTGTATAGCTCTAGTTCCATTTCTTTGGTACATATAACGACGACACCTTTTATCAAAGGATTTGAACTCATTGTTTTGACTGCTGCTTTTACATCACTCATATCTGAAAGTGTGATTTCAGCAGCTTTACACACTTTGATTTTGTCGAGTTCAGTTTTTAGTAATGCAGAACTTTCTTTGCTTTGAAAGTTGTTTGAATGTACGGAATATACATATTCGAACCCATAGTTTTTAATAATGTCTTTTATTGCGTGAACTTTCAAAGTACTTTCAGGATACATAGAGACGAGCATTTTTATCGAGTCATCTCTTATTGAATCATCTTTTAACAAACGAGCATTATTAGCATCGTAAGATATTTGGGGTATAGATTCAATGTTTAATAAATCAAGAGAAGAAAGTGATGCCTTTGTGAAGGCTGAAACGACAAGGCTGACTGGTTTAGGTTTACTGGCATCTTTCGTATGAGCAAGGTATTCTAAATTCATATCGTAGAATTGTAGTTTTTCTTGAGTCACATCACCACAGCTATCTCTGATGTCATATCCAAGTTTTGTTGTACCAATGAGTGAATCAAAATCTTTATCCGAAGTTATTCTGTCAATGGCATTTGCGATTCCTTCACATATAGCAATTCCTAAAATGAATATAATATATGCTTAGACTTGTAGGTACTAAACAAAGTACGTACTAATTAAGTATCGACTGACTAAATGATGAAGTTACGGACATTAGATATTGTGGATTATAAAAAGTCCAGTTTGTATTTTTTAGAACATCTGTCAATCCCTTCATTTTAAGGAGCAATTTTGTGACCTCAAAATTTAGGGAAGGTTTTTTGACTAACTATTTTACTTGGATAAATTGAAAGATCTATCAAACATAAGCATCTGGAAAAAATTTCAGCCATTTTCTATGTGTAGTTGACAAAAAACTCGCATGTTCTTTGTGTTGTCTACACATATTGGCTATGAAACCCGATTTTCAAAGTGCTATTGTGGGCTTATTACTTCTAAGCTTCAGAATGGGATATTTAGTACATTGTTTCTTTGTTACTTTTACTTTTACTTTCTATTGAAAAGATCACTGATAGGATATTTTTTTCTGACCTTTATGTCTTAAAGGTACATATAAACATAATAATCCGAGCAGAAATACTTCGAATCACATTTTTTTTGCTGGTTTTTTTCAGAAACAGGGAGAAATATCGAAATGTATATACATAACGAATTTATAGACATTTCTCTCTGTTCTTCTCATGGGATTAGCATTGGGATAAACTTGTTGTTATTAGCCTTGGATAAGTTTGTTGTTATTAGCCTGGGGATAAGCTTGCGATGAGATAATGGAGGGGCATGGCATTAAAACAAATAAACAACGGTTGTTATTTGAATAGTTAAGCATGTAATTAATTAACAAGTTGTTTATAATCTACTTTAAAGTCTTGCTATCAATCAAACTTCAATTACACATTTTTATACACATCTGGTAGTACTAAAGAATTTTATAAAGTCGCACTAAAGCATTTAGTAGTTTTTTTAAAAAGCATTTATTAAGGGGACTTAAAAGCATATACGGTAATATTTAAGTATTTGATAGGGGAATTGGCATATGAATTTGTTCAAAGCTTTTGCATATCATTCTAGAAACTAAAACAGAATTAATAAGAACTTTATTATAGTTATTACTTTTTTTACAGTTGACAAAATGAGGTTTCAAAAAAATAATTAAGTACATAATGTAATTATATTCTATATAGAGAGATATAGCTCTCTAACATAAAATGAAAGGGCTAATTTAAGTCAAAGCCTTTTGTGGAAAAGCTAATCTTACCTTCTGCGTTTGCTTTGTCAGTACATTTCCCTTGCTCTGACGTGGAAAGTGGTAACACAGCTCCAATGATAAAGTCTCCCTCTTTACGGTATTTCAACGATGCGCATGCTCGTAGAAAGTAAATCAAGGCGAGAATAACCTTCATTATCGATCACTACAAATAACGTAAATAAAAGATATTAAGAGCTATTCAGTGTCTGTCGTCTACCCCTTCATTAGTCGTTGGTTGGCATGTTATGATTGTTTATGTGGCGGCACGTTCGTGTCCATATGACGCGCCAAGCGATAATTAATATTCTCTTTTGACAGATTTTAGAAATATTTTTATAATGTAAAAATCGTAGGAACATTAAATTCAGTTTAGTTATATACTGGTTACTTTTTTTTGTCTTTTTAAAAGTCGTAGGTTCTAAACTGGACCAATATAGAAATGGCGAAGGCAATAATGTCATTGATGTTTTGATAGCAGCAATTAACTTATTCCCTTCGACAGAAAGGCATCAGGTGTTTCCAGACAGGAAACAAAGAAGAAAAAAACAACTAAACGCACCTTGAAGTCACGAAATCTTTCAAAACAGTTGTAGCATATACTGTCCGATGAACATAATTACATAGAATTAAAACCAACTGCATAACATCTGTTCAACGGCTTAACAATATATTTCATGTATTAAAATTAATCTTTTCATATAGTTGATAGTTAATACTAGAGGATGGTTTCTATTGACAATTCGTTACTGCTTACTAAACATTTAAGTATAAAATTTCAATCAAAACAAATATTTTAAAAGGCATCTTTATAAAATGCATCTTTCAAAATACATTATCTTTTTTAATCATTTGAATTAAGAATTGCAATAAACATCCTTTAAAGGTACCATGTCACTTATTTTGACCAAAAATACAACCCCTATTAAAACTTCACGCAAATGAAAGGTAACTATTTATTTAAAGTACTGAAATTTAACAAGTACTGAAATATTAGCAAGTACTGAAATATTTGACTTTTCTTCTAGACACTAGAGATGTGTAGATAGTGAGATATTCTATATAGAAAAGAAATGTTCACTACCTCGTCGTCGTCTGAAATATTTTTTTGCCATTTACCTTTAACTTTGATTGTCCGACGTTTAATATATACTTATAGAACAAATATAAACTATTAGTTTGAATCGACAGTTTTATTTTCATATTTGACAGTTAGCAAATTAATTGGCAACAAAGCACACTTTAAGTTATTAAACCATTTAAGTGCTTTAGTTTAAACAACCACATGTTGTTGTTTTATATGTTGTATGTAAATTAAAAGCGAATCTACGAGTATAAAAGCAAAATGTGAGAAATTACATTTCCTACGAACAAAGGAGTTGGTAATGGTTTTCCTACCGTTTCGAAAACGAGGTTGCGCTTGTGCAATATTCCTTAACTATAAAAGTGTAAAACTGAACTTTGCGCAATATTTCTACACTATAAAAGTGTAAAACTGAACTTTGTCCATTCTTGGTTGTTATTTCGTTCAGCTAAGCTTCACTTTGCTGCAACCCATTTGTTGAGTTGCAATGTGTATAGTAATTGTAATTTCTACTTACTATTTTTGTTTTATGTCAACAATCAAATATACGTGGAACGAAAAAGCAAGAAGCATTCGATTAATCCAAACGTAATCAATATATGAAAATCGTTAAAGAAAGAAAGAAATATCGTTATCATGGAAAGCAACGATTAAATCACATTTTATTATAAATTCAGCATCGTTTTATGATCTCATGGTTGTGTCAGGCTAAGAGTGTCTTTATCAAAAGACTGCCTCTTCAATTTCATCTTTCCCAAAACGATTCGCCAGGGTTTTAATGAGAAATTGAGGAAGCAGTAGAGCTAATAAAGATAAAAGGGCAAGTAATACCAAATATAAACATTATGTTTTGAAAACTTTGTTTTCTTTTATTCTAAACCAAGTGAAGATTACCTTAAGTGGATTAATGTGGATTATATTGAAGTTTAAGAGAGTTTGAAGTTTGTAAGAGTACAATTAAAGGTACATTACCGTAATTTTTTTCAATGGCCTAATAGATAGCTAGATCATACTGACTTTAGTAAAACCAGAAAATATCTTTCCACAATTCCTTTTTGTTCTCTAGTTTTTTTAGTTGGAAATAATATTCGAATGCGATTGCGCAATATTTTCCTTCTTTTTGTTCTTCTTAATTATAATTTATAAAGTATGCTCAAATATGCACAAATATAGGATTTGCGGATCGCATAACTTTTGAATGAGATTGAATTTTTTGATGCGGCTTTCAGTTCATGTCTTAAAATTAGCTGATTGTACCTTT
This sequence comes from Sarsia tubulosa, assembly GCA_036873855.1. Lineage (NCBI taxonomy): Eukaryota > Metazoa > Cnidaria > Hydrozoa > Anthoathecata > Corynidae > Sarsia > Sarsia tubulosa. The sequence goes on from JAYJMI010128983.1 coordinate 6,575, forward strand.
AAGGTAGTATTATTTTGAGAATTTCAAACGTTTTGAACAATTTTAGAATTCACCACAAGTTGGTAAAATCGTTTTCATGATTTATGAAAGTAAGATCTATTGACTCGATCTATTGGCTCGGTCAACTTAGGATCTTACGATTACTGGAATAACTTGAAAAATGTTAAACCACAAATGTTAAACCACGTGGTTTAACAGCTTAGTGCACAGTCCTAACAGGACAGCTTTTGTTTTTTTGTTTAACAACGGAAAAACGAAGCCACTATTCAACCAACTAGTTCTCAGAGTAATTTTTCGCAAAAGATGAAGGCGAAGAAATTAAATGCTGCGCGGTCTTCTCATAGCGAAAATTTATTCTGGAAGCGAGGTTGACTATTCAACTTCATTTTGAAATTATAAAATTGCTAATTTTTCTCTTTTATTATTTCCTTGATTGTAGTTTAAATTTAATAAGGCTAAATATAATATAATGGTAATTACCACCTACTTTTTGTTTCCTATTGTATTGTTATTTGAGCAATGTTAAATAAATAGGGATTATTTTGTTTAGCAACGGTCGAAAACAAGATTTTATATAAATCTATATCACGAAGCCGAAACTGATTACAAAGATAATGCAATGTAATTTAATGCATTTGGATATTTAGGGTACTGATCCATTTATCACAATTGGGATTTTTTTTGTTCCTTTTAAAAAATTTTGTAATAAATTTTTGGCAAATTTTTCAATTTTTTTTCGTCTTTCGAGAAGATACCGTTTCTTATAACATGATATTATGTATATGTTGCAACCTTAGGGTTGTAAATAAGGGCAAATTAGGGTTAGTAGATTATTTAGAAAGAATGATATTTTGATAGAAGGTTTGAATTATTCTAAAGTTTTAACGAACACGTCAAAGTTCAAGAAGTTAGAACACCTAGCAAATCATGAGTGTTTCGGAAAATTCGTAAAGTTTTAGCTTCTCGAAGCAGCAAAACTACTTAGAACACCACCGTTGACTACCTCCGACTATTACTCACTTTAGAATTTAAAATTCGATTTAAACATTCAAGTAATGTCAAAAAAATATTAACGTGTGATTTTTTCTCTTACAAACATACACATTCAGTAAATCAAACAAATTTCCTTTTGCAGAAAATTTTATAAAAAATTACACAAAAAGGGTGGTTTTAGCCTACAATATAGACCCTTTAAGAAAAACGTGTCTTCTAGGGTCTATGAACATTGGCACAATAATCATTTCTGAATTTTCAGAAGCCATTTCAGAATTTACGAAACGCATGTGCATTAGCAAAAGAATTTACGACCTTTCTTATTGGTTCTTATAATCAAAACAATAAAAGATACTTATTTCTCAGATAGCTTTTCCTGCGAATGTGCATAGACCAAGCTTTAGCGTGGTCTATATTCGTAGGCTAGGGTGGTTTATATACAACGCTTTTGTTTTGTTTTGATGAAGCATCGAATAGCTAGTGGAAACCAGCCAATTGAACTTAACTGATGTCACGTGAGCGAATCTATTGTTTGTAGAAGCTTAGACCAGATAATCACCATGAGTTATCAAATAATCACCTCTCGATACTACTCAACTTTACAGCAATATAAAAGAGCTTACAATGTTAATACTTTACTTGTAAAGTTGAACAATAACATTCGTAAAGTTGAACAATAACATTCGTAGAGTTGATCAAAAACATTCGTAGAGTTGATCAATAACATTCGTAGAGTTGATCAATAACATTCGTAAAGTTGATCAATAACATTCGTAAAGTTGATCAATAACATTCGTAGAGTTGATCAAAAACATTCGTAAAGTTGATCAATAACATTCGTAGAGTTGATCAAAAACATTCGTAGAGTTGATCAAAAACATTCGTAGAGTTGATCAATAACATTCGTAGAGTTGATCAAAAACATTCGTAGAGTTGATCAAAAACATTCGTAGAGTTGAAAAGCAAATATTTTAGAAAAGACTAACAACTAGAGTCAAAGACATAATTCGTTGTGATTTAAGAATAATTTTAGCGATGAGTTTTTTCACCACAAGCATATAGAATTAAGTTTTAAATAGTTTTAAAGGCCGTAGTTACTGGTTACTCGTACAACCACGGTCATAATATATTAGACAATCACATACATACTAAATTAAGTCACTGTGAATAATATTAGACAAATATGTTATTTCAACAAAAATCCAATTTTTAGATTCCTAAGGTCCATTCTTAATCACTCGCCAATTGTCCAAGCCAATCATTTAAATAAGTAAAACGCCTGCTACGACCATAATTCTACCTAGTAATCTTGAAAAGTCGACGCCTGCTACGACCAAAATTCTACCTGTAATCTTCAAATTTTCGAATAGAAGTGAAAAACCGTATAAACAAAATTGATATTTAATTCTACTTTAAAAGTTTGAATTTTGCTGGAAATTGCACGTTTGTTTCAGCAATTATATCTTGGGTTGTGGATTTTAAGTTCCAAATTATTTTCTAACAGTTGCTGGGGTAACAAAAAAAAGCAAAAAATTCTAAAAAAATTCTATTTAACTAATGGCCAGTAATACAAAAGTAAATGAACAAAATAAATATGCAAAGAATGTAAAATTACAACCGTATAAAATGTATGAAAATATTCAGTAATACTAAAAAAATAACTGTAACTAATACCTAAAAACATAAGAAGTGACAGATTAATAAATAATAACTAATGTTAAAAAACAAAAACATTTAATCCATGCAAAAAGTAAATTTTCATATCTTTTGGAGATATTGTCCTAATAAAAGGAAGAAAAGATATTACAAAATTAAATTTGACCGCTAATTGTTTATAGGAAAAAAAGAATATTTTAATCTCATTCAAAAGTTATGACACCACGAAATCCTAATATACATATGCTAATATAATACTGAGGAAGAGAAAAAGTCTTAAAATTCTATTCAATGCATGCATGAAAGATTAACTGCATTTTTGATACCCTTAAAGTAACCCAGATGTAAGCACCCCGAAAAGTTTAGACGTAAGAATATAAAATAAAAATATTAATAAAAAACGCTCTTATGCAGAACAGGAAAAAAATATCTAAGTTTTAATTTATAAATATGATTATCCATATTCTTAAAGATAAACCAAGATGGTACCTTTCATAATACTGGCCCTACCTATGGAATATTTTAGGACCACGATACCACGATATAACTTACTGATCGTGGTATATGGTATATAGATGATCATAGTCAGCGGTTTTATTTAATCTTGCTGACTTTTGAGACTTATCGTAAATATTTTTTGGCTTAAAGTTAAATCTCACTTTATAAAAATTCGAAAATTGAAAAAAGTTGATATCGAGCTGGCTCTTTAAAAATAGAGAAGCTGGGAAATTTTTTCGGTTTATTGATTCGAGCTTTATAAAATAATAAAAGAGAAGAAAATTTGTTGACCTTAATTCCCTTTAAGACCAATTTGTTTTTTAAATAGAAATTTACTAACTAATGCAAAACCCTATTTTCTCACAAAATTTGGATTGAAATAATATCTCTTTGCTTTTAAAAAATAAATTCCGATTACTTGTTTAACGTTACTTTGATACTATGAAACTAAACTATATCGTGATGATATATTTGACAACAAGGACATGCGACCAGTCTGATCTTTGATTGGTTCAAACCAATCCAAACATTTGATTGCTCTACGAAAAGCTACTATCCATTCATCCATCTCGTCTCTACTTTCTGCACAGAAGTTAAAGATAGGATTTCGTTTCTTGGGAGCTTCTTGCGCATGTACTAAAAACACGTGTTTTGTAGGAGGAGTAGGATGACTACCATCGGTACCTTCAGACACTAAACACGTGTTATCCACCATTACCTCACCAATAGATTCAGGGTCCTATTGAAAACAAAGTATGAGATTAGCCAAGTAATAACAAGAAAGATTGACTGCTGGACTCCCGGTAATTGTTTTTTAAATTAATAATAAAATCTAATGAACAAACCAAAT
>JAYJMI010129205.1:0-10568 GCA_036873855.1 Sarsia tubulosa
ACTTGTCTTAGTGAAACAACCTTACTTGCCAAGTTATATTGTCAGTGGATTACGAGAACGGTTGTTATCGCAGATATGTCACGTGGTACGATTACCAACCAAATATATTTGATCTTGGTCGAACAACTTTACTTGCCAAGTTTCATATCTTGTACCTTGAAAATTTTATTCATTTGGATATACGCGAGAATTCAAAGTTATTTATTGTGCGCCGCATAATTTAAAAAAGATTTATTTTCATTTTAAATTTTTTTTGTCATGTTTAGCGTCCTGCTGTTTCTGATACATTCCCGCCGAATGTGAGAAACTAAACACGGTAGCTACCGTGAATAAAATAGTAAAAATAGTAAAATACATTTATCAAAATAGTTATAATTTTATTGTTTTGACCGATTTTATTATCGCAACAAAATAAATTTATATTTTATTCTTGATTGATACAATTCAATTCTTTATTATAGAGGGTTTATCCTTATTTTTGTGTATTCAATAAACTTAGCAAAATAATGTTGAAAAAATGTTGACTATTGTTGCGATCGTTAACAATAGTCCTTATATCCTAAATCTAAATATGCTCAAACCACCTGATGCTCAAAAAAATAAAATAAAAAACACTTAAAAAACAGTTAAAAAGGAGTTGAAATAAAAAAAAATGTCAAAAAAAGATGAATATACCGGATATTTCAGTAAAAAAATTGAATGTATTCAAAAAAAGCTCTAAATTTAGTTCTCGGAGGAGAATCGCAACCTACGAAAATTTGAACAGTCTCGGGAATAACTGCTTTTGCAATGGACGCCTTAGACTGCTCAACCATGCGGACCTGTGAGCTCGAACTTACTGAAGAACACCAACTAAGGTTCAATTCATTATGGTAGTAAGAGTTGAATATTGTACTAAATATACCTTTCCTTTAATATCCGCAATTGAAAAAAAAACTGTTTGTAAACGAGGAACTACTTGTATAAATACCGTTTTGAGGAATTAACTGTAATCAAAAATGATTAAAAATAATTTAAATTTATTACCCGTATGAGTATTTCTACTAGCCTTGCCTTGTTTCTAAACTAGTATTTTTCCACCATTCCGATAAAACATATCAATATACGTAACTTATATCTTACCTTGTAACACAAGTATTGCAACACCTCTGAATACTTTCACGTACTATAGATAGATGTGTTAATAATGCTGCTTTGATTGCTGCTTTTATACATTACATGGAACTTTCCTCTCCATCTGATTTGATTTATTTGTTTCTCATATGACAATATAGTTAGGGGGCGATCATCATTTTAATGTTTAATGTATCAACGAGAGAGAATTTCATTAATCTTGAAATTAAATCATTTTTGGTTGTTATTCGATGCAGTTCTCAGACTAGATTTAGGGGGTAATTATATGAAGCTGAATAACACTGGTAACAGTGCTAGTTGTATCATTAAATGACAGACAATTTTAATATAACAGTGTTTTTTTAACTAGCAAAGCAACGGCTTCTCTTTACGATAAAACGGAAAATACAGCTAACCCGACCAAATCGCTTATGTGAACAACCCCCTGTTTAAATCACAGACGAGAGATAATTTGATTAATCTTAAAAATAAATTCTTTTTGGTTATTATTTTATTCAGTTCATTTATTATAAATCTTAAAATCAATTATTTTTGGTTATTATTTGATTCAGTTCTTTTATTTATATATCGGAAAATAAAATATTTTTGGTTATTATATGTTCATAGGTATAGAAAAGGTGTGTCAGCTATTCGTTCATTTAATATAAACCGTTTTACGCTCACTTCCAATATCACTTTATCACTTAATTGAATTTCATAGAATATTCATAGAATACTTTTTATTCCAAATAATACATATAAATGTATTTGAAGTGTACTTAGAAAAGATTATTACATAACTACAAACTAAATTTGTGTATGTATCATCTGCAAACATTACTTGAAATATCTGAGAGGATGCTCTATGAAGATCATTAACGTAAAGAATAAATAGTAAAGGTACAAGAATTGAACCTTGTGGAACTCCGCATGTAATATCAAGAAATTCGGAAATTTTTCTAATTTCTTAGCTTATACTCTGGTTTCTTATTTGTAAGAATTTTTGAGCCATTTCTGGGTTTTACCTTTAATTCAATAATATCCTAGTTTCTGTATAAAAATGGTGTGGTCAACTGTATCAAATGCCTTCGAAATGTCATCTCTCCGCTAGAAAACCCTTTTATGATGTCACCAACTATGTGTAAAATAGCATGTTCTGTTGAAGTATGTTTTTGAAATCCAAATTGTCTTTCAAATAGAAGATTATTTTCTTTTAAGTATAAATAAACCCTGTTGTACATAATGCGTTCTTGTACTTTTGAAAATATTGGAAGGACTGATTTAGGCCGGTAATTCCTAACAAACTAGTTCAAAAAGCAGTAGGTCGTATATAAAGTGTAGTTCTACAGATCTAATTTTTTTTAAATAACGTCTCAGCTGATCTAGTAAGTCTTTTTATAAAATGTTTTTTTTGGTTTGCATAACATATTGTTTAAATTCTAATAAATAAACTCTTGCGGCACAAAATCTAAATTAAACTAAATATTTGGAAAACACTACAATTTAAGACAAGAACGTATATATTTTTATATTTGAATATAAAAAAAGAGAAAAACTTGTAGCAAACTATTTTAAAAGAAAGCAAAAAGTTTATGATCTTGATTTAAACATATCTCTGATCAAAAAGATTCTATATAAAGATTCTATATGAATAAAAAATATTTGGTAGCTTTTATTATTTTTTGTCAGATAAGACGATTACTGTAGTGGTATTATCGGGTATTGCTGAGTCAAGAACTAACTTGTTACTATATTTAAAGTTTCCAGAGACGTCGTTTCACAACATACAAACATGAATAAAATAACAAAACGCAAATATAACTTTAGAAACTTTGTTATAAATAATGTATTTCCAAAAGGTCTTACTTAATAAAGTTTGTCATATGTTTTAAGAATGCTTTTTTTTATTATTTTTTACTCTTTCGCGCTTTAGTGTAAAGAGTTGCGAGATGAGCTTTTTTGGGAAGTTCTATGGAATCGATCAACTTGTCAATCATCTTTTGTTCTAACTCATTGTAGTTGTAATCGGATTGGTTTATCTCAGAGGAAACCCCTAGATGCAACAATAATGAAATAAAACTGCTAAGGTTAAAACCATTGATCTCGAAAGCAGACACTTTTACTCCATGTGTACTACACCTTGCGCATGCGCTCCTCAGACTACCACTTTGTTTTATCCAATAGAAATCTGATAAAGAACGGAAATTTAGATTACCTTCTTGAAATTAAAATAAACACTTATAATAAGGCCGCACGCAAGCCATTGTGTTTTTTCCTATTTAAAAGCGATATGGAACATAAACATAGAAAACTATCTTTCTCATAAAGTAAATTGGTGTTATATTTTAAAAAACTCGAATGCATCCTGATTCTTTGGAAATGGTAGCTCTATACAATTCACATTTGGACAGCAGTGTGCTGCTAACAGGCTAACAGCAGTAAATGTTTACATTAGGTATTCTTTACCCGATTTTAGTGTAAAATCTATTCCCTCTACAATTAACTTATTTGACTATGCTTCTATTGTAAGTCGTTATCAAAAGAAAATTTTTCAATATGTGTAGGCAAACACAAAGTACTTGCCTTTTTTTTGTTAAAAAAGCCATTTTCTTTGGAACTACACACAGAAAATGGCTGAAAATTTTTCAAGATGCTTAAGTATGTTTGATAGATCTTTCAATTTATAGAAGAAAGATAAGGGTAAAAAAAAACGCCACTAAATTTTGAAGTACTTTTAAGTTTTTTAAAAACAGTTCTAAGTCTAAGTCTTTAATAGTAGGGTTATCGAGGTAATCAAAACAAGTGACGTATTTCAGCAACTCATCTTTAGCTTTGACAGGAAATGAAAATCTTTAGTGATTTAACAGTTATTAATAAATAAGTTTATGAAAAACTTATAAACAAATTTAGGTACCCTCAAAATATAGCCGGATACTGTTTGGCACTCTGCCAGGAATAATGTTTTAAAGGCTCAGGCGTGTGTTTTGGTCAAAATAATAACCGAGGTGGTTAAACTCCCGATACCGGTATTTTTAGAAAAAAATTGGATTACCGGTACCGTCCGGGGAATATTTTTTATTAAAAGGTTGGTAGTTTTTAACCTCTAAAATTCCCTAAAAAAAAATTATATTATATTTGTTAATAAAGTTAATAAAGTTAATATTTAATTATTTAATTTGTTCGTAAGACACTTGTATCAAGTTTTGCAAGTAACTTGTGATGACAGTAAGCTACATCTGTATGTTATTTAGCAATTTAATTCAAACAGCAGAGCGAACCGCATAGTGCTCCTAGGTAACTCTATGAATCAAACACTTGGTGATAAAGGATTCATGACAAAGTAGCGAACCGGAGTCGCTAAATGACCCTTTTTAACGTGTGAATATAAGGTACACTACTACACTATTTTAAAGTTTCAAAGGAAGAAGTTTTCAAAAGCTACCAACGAATCATTTTTTCAAAATAGGTGTTCCTTTTTCAAAGTAAGATTAGAATTTCAAATTCCAAAGGAGGCTAAGTAACTGAGGCTACATGAATTTTCAAAGAAGCAAAAATATAAAATATAGAACAGTTATATTTCATAGGTAGCATAAATTCGCCTACAGAACAGACATTGCTACAAAGGGGATACTTATTTTGACACTTTCTCCCAAAAGAATATAAATATTTTAAAGGAACAGCTTATATAGCTCTTAGAACAACTAGTATTTCAATGCGGTATAAGTTTTTCTAGAACACATTCCTTTTCATAGGAACCTCTGTTTAGTTTTAAAGAACACCTAGTATTATAAAATCTTTTCAGAAATATCATAGAAAACATATCGTCTTATAGTGTTTCGAACACTCATTTTTTAGTACACCCCTGTTTGCTGCTTTCGGGGGTTTCAAAGTAAAATTCCTGCACGATTCTTACTCTTGCATGCTATTCATGCACCTTGTTCTCCTCAGGTAGATTTGTCCAGCAAGATGCCGAATGACGTCACTTCTGAAATGACGTCAGCAAATTTGATGTTCTTAAAAAAAAAAATGGGTTAGTGTAAGGGTTTGGAGTTGGGAAGTTTATACTTCAACTGATGTTTAATTTTTAACGTAACTAATAAACACTGTTTTCACTCCTTCTAAATTCTTTAAATTCACTAGCGTTTTATTGAACGGTTATTTTTGGCTTTGATATTCACTCCCTATCAATATTATTTGTCTTAATTACGGATAATTTGTTATTTTCTAATTCTTTTCAATAAGACTTCTGAAGCTTCAGTTCTCATAAAAGTTAGAATATTTATATCTGCTCGAATCTTTTAATCCAACAATGTCTGGAGCTTCTGATAGAAATACCGTCATCAACAAATTTAAAGAAATGGGAATTCCGGTAAAGTCTGGTCAAAGAACCGCTATTTTAAAGAAAAAGTTGGCAGGTATGGACGTCATTCTCCGTGAAAATGAACCTGAGAAAGATCAAGTAGAAACTATATCAACAACCATAAATAAACAGCTAAAAGAACTAATTCCCTCTTTAGTATCGGCTGTAGTAAAAGAAATGTCAGGTGGGCAGCATCTTGCCACCAATAATGTTGAATTTGAAAGAACTGATGCTGATGATGAAAATATAAATAATCAAAATAATGTTGTAGGCACATCAAAAAAAAAGAGAAAAAAGCAACATCAAAACATTGTGGTAGAAGAAAGTGCTTTTTCTTCCTCAAATTTTTCCTCTGATTCGTCAGATGAATCTGAGCGTCCTTCCGCAGAAACCTTAAAGCAGAATAATAAAAGAAAGAAAGTAAAAAAGAGACGTTCTAGTGCAGGGTTAGGGTTAGGGTTAGGGTTTGGAACAGTTTTTCAATTTATTTTGGAAAAAAAAATTATAGTTTTTCTTCAAATTTGAAATCTTCGGAGAACAAGGTCAATGCACACACTCCTTGACACTCCTTACGCTAACTTATAAGGAAACAAAACAAATAATACTTTCTTTATCAACATTTGAATGCTTAGACACCAACCAAACAAATGATATTTACAAACTAAATAGACTTTTATTACAAAAAATATCATTGTATATTTCATGTTATTTTTGTTATTTCTTAACAATCAATAATGCATCTTTTATCAAACACCTACCATCAGATACCCTCTCTTTGAATGACTATTTCACTTCTTTCCTGGTCTGTATAAAATAAGAAATTAATATATCAAGATTTTTTATTTGCGTTTAAGGTTAGGAAGGTTTGTTCAAAGATTAACGACAGTTAGGTTGAATTTACTTAATCCCCCAATATTCATCTTGATTGGCCTTCCTATAAAAAGATTCAAACAAAAAAAAAATTAAATGAAAATATCAACTGTATTTAAAAGTTCTTACAAAAAAACTAGCCATTGTTTGAAGTTCATCCTCGCCATCTGTACATAACTGCGTGATTTTTTAAAAAATATGTAAATTATTTGAGAAAGAAAAAACAGTGAACTTTCATTTCTTTTTCAATCATTGTTTACGAAGCGCTAGAAACAACTGACAACAAACTAAAAAAGGGCGTTAGAAATTTTCGAAATTACCTGCCATGCATTTACGCATGCCTCATTGGTTCTCATCTTTTGTCATTCTAAAGACTGCATCACGTAAATATATATATTTTTTTAATTTCAGCGTAAAACAATAACTATTTTTAGATTATATATGTTGCTCTTGTATTCAACAGTCCATATTCATATGGTAACTGGGTTTAGTTCCCAGCAAGAGTTTTATTCTTTAATCAGATTAGTTAATTTTGAGAAGATTTATTATTTTTGACCAAAAATATTAGTTTTAAGTAGTTTACTTATATTTCAGTCAATTTTGGGTTAAACTTTGCTGAAATGATCTGCGTGTTGGTAATTTTTTGTAATACTGTATAACATAAAAAGATCCTTCATACAGATCCAGGTTCTTTGGCAGTACCGATGCCAAGGTCGTGGGTTCGAATCCCACTTGGTCCAAATTTCTGCATATCTATCAAATTTACCTACTTTATTCATATTCTTAAATACTATAGGAAGTATAGAGGTTCATTATGTCTTAGGCAAAATTATTATCAATCCTATTTTCAAAAGGTTTGAAAAGAATTATTAAAGCATGACCGTGCCATAGTTTATGTAAAGATACATTTACAAATCCCTAACCGTGTCAACCTTGATAACAAACATAAACATAACATCTTTTAAAATAGAGTCAAAGTACAAAACAGTACAAATCTAATATTATTATAACATCAAGGTTGTTCTAGCCTACGATATAGACCCTTTACTCTTTTTCTAGGGTCTATGTACATTCGCAAGAGGTTGTTCAAGCGAATTGTATAACAATTTCTGACATGTGCACTAGAGTTTTTCGGCTTTTCTTCTCATCAAAACAACAATTCCTGTTCTGAGTACGCTCCATTCTGCGGTAGATTTTTATATTAAGTATGAAAGTACACCAATTACTGTAAGATTATAGAGAAACAATTAAAGTTATTCTGAATATTTTAATACAATGTTTTTAAAACTACTTATTTTCAATATGCATTTTTAGAAATCTAAATACCTCATGGTGTGTCTATAAAGAAGAAAAAACTGTAACAAAGGTGGAGCACATAACTTTACTAAGTTTTAATAAGTAAATATTTAAAGATAAACAGTCAATATAATAGGGGGGAGATATATATAATGACTGTATATCTTGAAGTAATTATCATGTTGTATTTTCATTTATAGGATTTTAGATTTAGGATATAATTTGATGTTATATTGCTTTAGAAAACTGTGTCATTTGTTGCAATTTTATTTTATTTTATTACTGAACCCTCTATTTTATCTCAGAGAGTAAAGAGTATACAACAGTACGAACATATTTTTTATTAACTCTGGGAATAAATAAATATATATTCTTTATAACATAGACTCCGTAAAAATGGACTGACAACATAAACCGTTTTGGGTCGCTTTTATTTTTTGTGAATTTATTGAAAGTTCTACTGCCAATGAATGTTGAATTCTGGTTCAGTGAGTTAGAGACGGTAAACTTTGCGGTTGAATATGAACTTGAAGTTTGGCAAAAACAATGATGCTTCATCAATATAGTGTGTAATCGAATATGTCTTCCACAATTCCATCAGTGCGATATTTACCAATATTACTCACACTTCATTTATAAGTGTGACACTTAAAGAAATAAATTATATTATGTCATTGTAACTTCCAATGGTTTATTGTGTATGGTAATTTTGGTAGCTGTTTATTAATTTAGGTAGCACTGATTCAGCTGAACTAAATAACAATCCTAAAACGGGCAACATTAGACTGTAAGTTTCTTACTGAATTGCTCATTTTCAAAAAGGAAAATAAACAAAATATTATCATAGCAGTGAATTCTTGGAAATGACTGCAAAAAAACTTTTAAAAAACTTTTAGACAGTCCCACTGAATATAAAAAGAAAATTAGTTTGACTTAAAAGCAAGTAGTTCCACCAATAAATCACGTTATCACTTTGATTTGTGCTTCCAGACCATTTAATGTACTTACTATGCTGTAATTAACGTATATCAAAAAGCCCATGTAAAATAGGGATAACAATTAATTTTAAAAAGTAAATATATTAGTAATTAATTCATGACTCTGCGCAACCTTAATATTCCAAATACATAATCAGTTTTATTCGAAAACTAAAACTGATTCAGAATTGAAAGGCTAAAATTCACTTAAATATTTTTGTTTTTCGATCTGAACTCAAAGACCCAAAAACATTTAGAATTATAGAAATTTAGAAATGGGAAGTAAAGATTGGAAACCTGAAAATTTTCACTGTCGTATATTGTCGTAGAAATTTATTTAGGTAAGTATTATATGATTATATTTTGATACTTAGAAAATAATTTATTGATTGTTGAGTGCAAAACATTTTCTAACATGCTTCAAGTCTATTTATGCTTCTGATCTATTGTTAAAGTTAATTTCTTTCTTTGTAACTTTAATGACTCTATTGATATAAAACTTGAATAGAAAAACTAACCTTGTTATTAACGACTCAAACCGATAAGAAAATCGCAAATTAGGAGAACAAAAAGCATTTTTTGGTACTAAGGAGAAGTAAAATGTAAACTGTAATCATTCATGGATGCTGAAAAGAAACTATAATAGCTTCTATAATTACTTCTTTTTATTTTGCTGTAATTTAATAAGTGATGATTAGTACTTTGAAATTCACTGAGAGGTAATCAGTAACACAGTTAGTTTTGTAAAAAATGCTTTGTTATCAATCCATCTACTGTAGATGTTTTGTATCGTTGCTTTTAATCATGATATTATTATAACATTTTTTCTTATCTTATTAAATAATTTTTTGTATCTATATTCCATCTATATTATTAGTAATTATGTTCTATGAATACATATGGACTTTGAGACTTTAGAATTCATAGTTTTAATTTTTTATCACATATGGTGTTTTTGTTCCGTTTTATGTTGATATAGATCAAACTTCGGTGTAAAAAGGCTGAAATTTATGCTATGTCTTTTAGTGTTATTTAGTTTATAATTTTTAGTATTAGACAATCCATACAGTCTATAAACTATTCGTAATATGAATTACTTGGTCCTTACACTGTGTTTCACGTCCTATCGAGACGATCTTCAGAGTCAGAGTGTATATATCAAAGTAAAAGAAATCAGAATAAAACATAAACGATAACACACCCCGTCTATTATATATAATTGAGGGGTAGGAGAAAGATTGGATTTAATTTGAAGTGGATGTTTGCATCCCTCACATGAATTAGATTGTTTAGATTTTTTTTATTTTTATTTTGTTCAAATTTTTCTTTTGTATTATTCGCTTCTCTTTAATATATGATGAAAATTCAGAATATATGATGCGTTTATCATGAAGACGATGTAAAGCTTGCAGAAATACCAATACATCTCTTTAGTTTTTATACTCTCTCTTTGTTTTTATTTTAACCTTTGGCCCCCTAGAGTTAGATAAAGATCTTTACAGATACTGCTGTAATTAATTCTTTGTATTCTAATAGTTCCTTATTAACAAAGGGTATATTAGCGAAACAAAGACAATTAAAGAAGCACCTTGCTATGAGAGGTTTGAGTACCAAACAGGAGGGGTAAAAAGGTGTATATGAGGAGTTACTAATTATTTTTCTTAAAAAATCGTTTACAAATATTTTTTTCTCTTTCACAGATATTAATGAAAAAGCATATTATAAAATTTCAAGCATGTTCTCTATAAAAAAGAAGAAGTTAATATTAGCAATAGTATTTCCAACATTGGTCGTCATTTTGTTCTATATTAGAAAGAGTTCAAGAAATCGAGGTAAGTTTGATGTAACTTTGTTTTTCAATACTGGTATGGAAAAATTGCTCCAAAGGAGTTTTGGTCTTTAGATCAACTTCATTTGTCTATTGCTAGTGTTCTTTAATTTTTTCCGATTTC
>JAYJMI010129316.1:0-10567 GCA_036873855.1 Sarsia tubulosa
TAAAAGGTATAGTAAAATCATTACGGTTTAGCTTTAAAATAATCATTCATAAAAAGATTTGGTAGATAGTTGAATTTGTACTTGTACTTGAACATCAATAAGATGATTTGATTAATATTCAGTTGAAATATGTTCAATGCTTTTATATCTTTAAGAATAGGATGAACAAGCGGGTAAGCATGAGTGTCTGGTATTTTATTCTCTTTAAAGTGTATTAGTCGTGCAGCATGTTTTTGTCTACGGTGAAGAGGTTCAAGATTCGTTTTAAATGTACTCCCCCATGCAATGTTTGCATAACTAAGGTAACTGTGGATAAAAGAAAAGTATGTTGTTGCATGTTCTGTCTTTCTATGAAAGGTCGAGCGTTGTAAAGTAACCCTATACTTTTAGATATTTTATTATTAACTGCGTTGATATCGTTTTTCCATGAATTATTTGAGTCTATAAGAACTCCTTAAAATTTTGTAAATTCTTCTTGTAAAATTTCATTTTTTCAATAATAATTGAGATAGTTGTGATTAGAGGAAAGGTGTGTATTTCGTTTTTTTAACATTTGTATAAAGTTTATTTGATTTGAACTATTTGCTCACTTGTTGAAGTTCTATGTTAACACGTGTAAAAAGTTTGTCTATAGAATTAGATATTTAAAAAAGATTGTATCATCCGCAAACATTACTGGATTTAGTATCCCAGAAGCCCGGGGTAGATCATTCACATAAATTAAAAACAATAAGGGACATAATATTGATCCTTGGGGAACTCCGCACGTTCTGTTTGATATACAATTAGTTTGTATAGTATGTCTAAAGCAATACATTATTGTAAGATAACTTTTAAACCATCTTATTGCTGTTTCACAGATTCCATATTTTTCAACCTGTTTTAGCAAATTTTTATGATTTACGGTGTCAAAAGCCTGAATAAATATTCCTAAAACAAACTGACCTTTATCGAAAGAATTACTTATATTATTAAAAGTTCTATAATAGCGTGTGCTGTAGAGTTAGATTTACGGAATCCAAATTGTTTATTGTAAACTAGATCATTAAGGTGGTTATAAACTCTGTTATACACTATTCGCTCAAGTAGGCTAAAGAAAACCAGAAGAACTGAAATTGGTCTATAATTACTCAAATCAAATCAAATCATATATTCTTTTAACTCCCAGTTACATTAAAAGTCAATGAATAAAATAAAATAAAATAAAACCCAAGACTGTTGCTATTATTGACTTAAATATAGGAGTTACTTTGGCATTTTTAAGTTCTTCTGGAAATGTACCAGTCCTAAGATATAAATTAAAAATATAAAACAATGGAACTTCGATCTCAGAAAAAGTTTGAATTATAATATCACTACTTATGCCATCCAAACCTGGTGCTTTGTTTTTCTTTACAGTTTTGAAACCTTCTCTAAACTCATCTTCCGTTAGAACACCATAGTTTTCAATTTTTTATCTGTATGAGAAATCTTAAAAGCAAGATTAGGTCCAACATTTACGAAAAAATTGTTAAACTTTTCTGAAATTACATTTTTATCAAAAACCTTTACTTTTACAATAGTTTCTTTCATTATGCTTTTTTTCAGGTCGTCTTTAAGCTTATTTAATAAATTTAAATAATGTTGCTTTTTTGCTTGTTTTTTATTTTGTCGACTAATTTTTATAATTTTTGTAAGTACTTAAGTTTTCATCGCTCCTATATTTCAGATACTTAACATAGAACTTGCTTTTGTTTTGAATATTTTCTAATTGTTGCAGTTATCCAGGGACTTTTAAGTGATGTCTTTTTCACTGTGAATTCTTTTAAAGGAAAATGTTTTTCATAGAGTGTCGTAAAAAGATTAGAAAATACCTCTTTCTGATTCCCTTATTACATACTGCCAATTTTGAAGACTTAATTCCTCTTTAAAGCGGTTTATTGAATCAGTATCGAAAATCCTGGTTACTTTGATATTAGATTTGTGCTTAATTTGACTATCAGTACTTATTGCAAAATAAATTGGAAAATGATCTGAGACATCAGTTTTTATTATTTTTTAGAGTTTTATAAAACAAACGTTAGTTAAAATATTGTCAACTGGTGTAAGGGATTTAGATGTAACTCTGGTCACTTTGTTTACAATAGGTATAGCTCCGTGTTGGAAGACGCTATCAAAGAATTGTTTCCTTTCATCATTTTCAGAATAATTCAAACAGTTAATGTTAAAGTCTCCAATTCGAAATAACTTCTTTTTTTCTTGAAATTCATTTCAAGTATTACATTCAAAAAAGATGAAAAGTTTTTTACTTTACTACTGGGTGGCCTATATCAAGTTGAGATTAAGAGATTTTTTAATGTTTCATTAAGAAGTTCACATTGGAAGGGTTCATAAAACATTTAAACAAGTATAGCGATTTTCTGTACTGAATTGGAGAAAAACCAAGTCACAAGGAGCGATTTTACATAATTTGGTTCATTTTCATTTTCGACTCTGTTTTTCTCTAAATCAGTACAGAAAATCGCTTTACTCGTTTAAATGTCTTATATATAGTTTTTAAAGAACTTCTTAATGACCTAGTTCATTTTTGCCAAAAATGAGTTTGAAATTTGATGATTTTTAGGTTTAGGTTAAAACATGGGAAAGAAACTACATTCTGGTCTGTAAATTACACAATAATGATTTAAAAAACGACAATATACTTTTTTTGCTAATTTATATTATTGGCTATCGGAATCTGCAAAAATATTGCTTTTACCAGAGCAACCAAGCGGAATTACAGTTGCCCCCTTTCTATGTCTTTGATTCCAGTAAAATAAGTAGTAAATAGTCTTTTTACCAAGTCAGCAGTTTTTACTGTTAATATTTTTGGATTTTTTTATATCGTTAGTACCAATAAATCGAAAGTTATAAGATTTACAAAATTTGCTGAGTCAGCATTTTAAATATTTTCCAATGGCTCTATTTTTCAAAATATTTATCAAGATAAATTGAAATGAATATTTTTTGTATGTAAAATTTTACGCTCTTTCAACTGGTGTAATTAGAATTTAAAAATTAGAATTTGTTAAGAAAAATTCAATTGTGACGTCATTAAAAGGGTTTTTGCCCAATTTCCTGTTATTATGCAAGTTTCTAAGGTGGGGTCAATGTTTTTTTAGTCATTACATTATACCCTATGATACTATATAAAAAGATTTTAGACATTAAAAGAATAATGCGAAACGAAAGAAAAAAGCTACTCAGCTAATGGCCTATATGTTTCTAACGTAATTTATTTTCTTAAATGTAATATGTGTAATGGTAATACGTCCTATATCGGTAAAACTAAAGGAGATTCAGAAAGAGGTTTTAAAGTTCGTATGAATCAGCACATTTCCGAATCAAGAACTGGTAGCTCGTCTTGTAAGTTTCCACAACATGTTTACAAATGTGTATTGAAAAATAATTGTTTTAAAGAGCCTTATTTTAAAATTTTCATCAAGAAAATTAACTTGAATGTTAAATTTTTGTTAGCTGATTGTAAAGAGAATATAAAGTTATTCAACCGAGCTTGAGATTGAGGGTAGAATAATATATCGTAAATAATAGCTAAGAGTTTACAAGTCTTTCAAATAAATCTGAGAATATTAAAGAGGCACTGCCTCAGAATTTTTTATTTGCTGATTAGCAGCGCCTTACTAAGTAGATTTCAAAATTAATTTCCGTTTTTTCTATACGATATCAAATAAGGCTTAAAACGTCTTTTTGTAAACTAACGACAACGACGAACGACAATTCCATCCAATAGAATTGCTTAAAATCACCAACAATTATTATTTTGGTTACAAATTTTCATTTTAATGCACAGACAAAACTACTTGGAATTAAAGGATAAAATTTACTGGTTGAATAACTTTAAATTCTCTTTAGAATCGGCTAATAAAAATTTCTAAGGCAGTACCTCTTTAACTAGTAATAACTCGCTATTTACTGCGTGACCCTTGTGACGATGAACATTGTGCTTGAAAAGAATTGCATATGTTGGGAAATTGCTTTTATACGGCTCTCCCTCGTATATTACTCATTCGCGGTGTCTTTGCGATTCATGTTTGTCGTAACACATATAAAAGGGCTACAATTGAATTGGGAGTGAATTAATAACTTTTCTTTATCATTTGTTATATAAGAAGTTGTTCTCGATAAAGCATTTAGTTTCTGGTTTGCTTTTCTGGAAATGCTGTTGATATGATTTTTAAAATTTAAATGACAATCAATTTCAATGCCTAAAAGTTTAATGTTTTCACTATTTCGAATTTTAGTTTGATCTTTGTCATATATATTAACTGAGTGTTTGCCCCCTTGTATTAAAAATTATATCCCATTTTCCAGCATTAACTTTCATTTCCTTACTTGAAAACCACATAAAAAGTTTTTCAGGAGGGGAGCCAGTGATGTATCATGATATATACATGATATACATACATATATACATGATTAATACTAGAGCAATGTTAAGAATTGAAGTTTCGATTTCGTGTCTACTTTTTTAAAAAAAAATAATTTTAAGTTGTATATCAAAATTGCTAGGAGAAGTGTTTCACCTAAAAGAATGTTTATTTTTCCTTAGTAGGCACTTACAGAATTCTAACTATCTTTTGATATAGCTCAAGATATGTGCTTGAAATTATTACTTTTTTTTAGTTAAGTTTGATAAATAATTAAATGTGCCTCAGATTTACCATAAAGATATGTTTTTAATAATCATACTTTTTATGACCAATGTAAAAGAAAGAATAACTGTTACACTGCTAAATATGTTAGGAGTCAGCCAACAGAGGTGTTCTAAGAAGGAGACGCATGAGAAAAAAATATTAGAGAAAAACTTGTGCTATGAGCTTTCCAAAACAACCCTTCTATAAAATGCTAAGTGTTCTTGATAAAAGTAGTCGCTCCTTTGAAATTCGATATTTTGAAATGTTATCGCTGTTCTAAGGCTTACTGTTCTGTTATCTGAAAAAGTAATATCTCTTAGAACACCTAACCCAAAAGGAAAATTCTATTCCTATGATATTGTATCTGGTGAGAGTTTGTTTAGCTGTTTCAAGAGTTAATCAAAGCTCCTTTGAAACAGTATATATCATGTAGTAAATGTAATGCTACCTATGAAAAGGAGTTGTTTTTTAGTTCATACTTCTATTTACATAAAATGGTATCTGTTCTAGAAAAGTTTTTAATGCGAACATTGAAATAAAAGCTCCTATGAAAAAAGAATGCTTAATTCTATGAAATGCTTAGTTGGCTGATTTAAGTAACTAAATAAGAACCGTCTTCCAAGTAGCTAATAAGAACCGTCTTCTAAAATGCAAAAGAAACTAACAGGCTTTGTTAAATATATTTGACATGTATTTCGTTTTCTCAATTTACATTTGACTTATATTGGCATGGGTAAGTTACGTCAACTGAAGCTCAGTACGAGTAACAACGTTTGTCCCGAATCCTAGTATTTTAAACAAAAAACAAGGGAAATCAGTGATATACACATATTCCATTCTATATGGCTATATAATTCTACATAACGAGATGTTTAGAAATATTGTCGGAGGGGATTCAAATTAACGTCCTCTGTTTCAGATTAACGGAGCTCATACTGGCCGTGTTATTCGAATGTAAAAACTCTTTATTTTCTTTGTTTTGATATTTTATACACTGAAAGTTTTTGAGGTGTCAACTGAGAACTTAAAGGGTGTCCAGCTACAGTCCACCGCTGGAGCTAGTAATACTCTTCTTGTTTATTTGCTCCTATTGGAATAATAATTACTTTCAATATTTACATTATATAAAAACTTCTTTTTCATCTTATCACATTATCTAAAGTCTGAACATTTTTAGTCTTCGGCTGAAAATGAATCGATTTTAAATGTTTATCTTTCTATTTTATATTATCAATATAATTGTTTCACTATGAATTATCGCACTATCGCACAATGAACTTGAATTATGTGCTCTGTAGTTTATGTTGCATTTAATTTTCTTAGTATTCTCAAGCATTCTCAGTGCGAGCTAATTAATAATTATTTCTACTCCTGTCAAAATGTAAACAATCTTTGCGAGTTTCTGTTTTTGTTCCTCGCATCAATCGTCGTATATTTTAATTTTTTAATTCTTTAAATTTCTTTTACTCCTCGTGAATAAGTATTGTATCTTTGATAGGAGTTCTACTCCTTATAGTTTCTGATAAATCGAAGCTACGGCTTGAATCCGCAAAACCATTCCACGCGTTTCTAGGAGATTTTCGACAACATAAAATCGTTCTAAATGCCGCTCGAAACGGGGGGCTCATGAATGCATAAATAACAACATTGACAGCGGTGGTTCCAAACATTAGTAATTGCGAACCTTTCCACAATGTTTCATGAATATTTATGTTGTTGTATTTACATAACCTAATCACAATAAATGGTGACCATAACATAAAGAAAATTAACGTCACAATCATTAATAGTCGTATAACATTCATGCGACCTTTCGCTTTTTGTCGCCGTCTGTTTGATTTTGATTTAAATTCTTTTTCTGAACTTGTAGTTGAAATATTTAAATTCTTATTTATATCCATATTCGTGGTTAAAGATTGTTTAGTTACTGTCAAACGTCTCTGCTGTGTTACCAAAGCATTTGAAATTTTCAGATGCGATAAACACATGAGAAATAACGGCACTATGAACACTAATACTGAATGGGTTATATAAAACATCAATCGAAATTGATCGCTCCAGTTTTCATTTAAACATAAAGTAACACCATTAATCGTCTTTTCCGAATATCCGTAAAGAAGTACGCCACAAAAACAGAGACCAAAAATCCAAATTAATAGAAGCATGTAAGCACTTTGCTTTAGCGTTCTTTTTTTCATGTACGGTTTGCAAATCGATGTGTATCGTTCAATAGACACGACTGAAAGCGTTAAAACAGATACTGTATAACTTAACTCGATAAATGTACTTTGAATTCGACATGCTACGTTTCCAAACTTCCATTCGTTAAAAAAGTACGAGAATGCATCAAATAAAGAAAGCAATACGAACACTAAATCAGCTATTGCGAGGTTCGTCAAGAAAATGTTTACGACATTTCGCATTTTTTTAAATCTATAAACGGATATCATAATTAGTAGATTACCAACAAAACCAGTTGCAAAAACAACGCAATAATATCCCATGAATATATATTTAACAATATCTGTCCAATCCATTGTTGATTCTTATTGATTCTTCTGATACTGTGTAAATAACGTCTACAATTTTATTGACATTGTTCGAACTTCAATAGGTCCAATGTTTGCTTATTGTGTTTTTTATAGCAAATCTAAAGAACAACATAAAATAGTTTCTTTTAAAATGCTATGTAGGAGAAATTCTATGAGATTTGCGACAACGTAATATCGTTCTAAATGCCGTTCGAAACGGGGGGCTCATAAATGCATAAATAATTACATTGACAGCGTTAGTTCCAAGCATTAGTAATTGCGAACCTTTACACAATGTTTCATGAATATTTATGTTGTTGTATTTACACAACCTTATCACAATAAATGGCGACCATAACATAAAGAAAATTAACGTAACAACCATTATTAGTCGTACATTGTTTATGCGACCTTTTTCTTTTTCATTTCGTCTGTTTGTTTTTGTTTTAAATTCTTTTTCGGCACTTTTAGGTGAAATATTTACACTCGTATTTGTATCCATATTCGTATTTAAAGATTGTTTAGTTGCTGTCAAACGTCTCTGCTGTGTTACCAAAGCATTTGAAATTTTCAAAAGTGACAAACACATGAGAAATAACGGAACTAAAAACACTAACACTGAATGGATTATATAAAACATCAATCTATATTGACTGCTCCAGTTTTCATTTAAACATAAAGTAACACCATTAATCGTCTTTTCCGAATATCCGTAAAGAAGTACGCCACAAAAACAGAGACCAAAAATCCAAATTAATAGAAGCATGTAAGCACTTTGCTTTAGCGTTCTTTTTTTCATGTACGGTTTGCAAATCGATGTGTATCGTTCAATAGACACGACTGAAAGCGTTAAAACAGATACTGTATAACTTAACTCGATAAATGTACTTTGGATTCGACATGCTACGTTTCCAAACTTCCATTCGTTAAAAATAAACGAAAATGCATCGAACAAAGAAAGCAGTACGAACACAAAATCAGCTATTGCGAGATTCGTTAAGAAAATGTTAACGACATTTCGCATTTTTTTAAATCTATAAACGGATATCATAATGAGTAAATTACCAACAAAACCAGTTACAAAAACAACGCAATAATATCCTATAAAGATATATTTAACAATAGCTGTCCAATCCATCATTGATTTGTTTTGATATTTTTCTATTCTGTTTTCTATCCTAAATGAAAACAGTTTACTATTAAATGCTATGTAGAAAAAGGGGAATACTATTGCTCCTTTAGGGGTAAATTAATCCGACGGATATGGCGACGAGGACAAGAACGTTGCCTTTTTAAAGAGAAGCTATTTTCTTTGATAACGATTGTTAATTAACTTTGCAAGTTATTTACGTTCTCAAGACAACACTAAATCGTTTTTTAACAATTTCATCACAACGGGGAAAAAAATATTAATTAGTTTGAATTTTTAGAAAAAAAGTTAGGAATTTTGTTAGGACAAAAACACTTTAGGGTCTAGACATTTTTTTGAATAAAAAGAATCCCACTTATGTTATGAATGGGCTTTTTGTTCCAAAAACATTAAATTTAGCTTGTCTCCTAAAAATTTCCCTGTTGACAAAAAACGCCTGTACTTACAAAGTTTCAGTAGTGATTAATTATTTTTGCCAAAACACCCCCAGTAAGTCCCTTTTACCCTATTCAAGGTGGGAGATTTAGGGGCTCTAAGTGGGTGGGGGGATTCAAAGGACCCACCCCCCCCCCTAAGTAAATTCTAAAATATTGATTTTAAAGCTATAAAATTTGGCAGGAATATAGAGGGAGTGTTGTTCTACAAAATTAGACTAAAAAAGTATGATGACGTCACCATTTATTGCTGACGTCAGCAAAAACCTTATTTTTTTGTTAATTTTCCTGAAAAACTACATATGCTACAAATGTAAAACTATGGAGATTAACATGATTGTCGGTTTTTTATGAAAAAAAAATATTTCTTGTCAAAATTTGGTCCTAAAGTTGGTATAATTTCTAAAAAATTGATGACGTCATCACGTGACGTCACAAAATGATGACGTCACGGAAATATTTTTTATTGAAGCTAATCATCATTATAAACAAGTATATAAAGTTTCAAATCCTAATTACAACTGGTTCAAAAATTATGAGTATTTTAATTTTCTAAAACTTTAATCAATTTTATGTACAAATTGGTAGGTGGTTCCAAACAATGGTTTCTAATTTTAGAACTTCAAAGGTATACCCCCAATTTTATGCAAAATTGTAGATAATATATAGTTAATAATTGTTTTAAAAAAAATTTGCCTATATCAATACTGCAAAAAAAATTATTAAAAAAAATTTAGAGGGGGGGTCATTTGAAACCCTTTACTATAGTAAGACTTATTTACCATAGTAAGACTTCTTCATCAAAGTAAGACTTATTTACCATAGTAAGACTTATTAACCATAGTAAGACTTATTTACCATAGTAAGACTTCGTTGTAATCTTTCTGTTAGGTTCTCTTTTACAACAGTCTATATGCGAAAAGTAGCCAACAGGCGTGTTCTACCTTTACCACGTACGTAACCCATTAACCACATCAAATGTTACATTTATTATAAATTTTGACTTCTAATTGACTTTTTTTTTCATTAAAAACTAATCCATTTTTTTTTATTTTACATCATTATAAATTAAAATCTCAATTTCACAATCTTTTGCATGGTTTTGTTTCTAATTTATACACGTCAATATAAACCACAAAATTTCTTGTTGTGGCTCTATGAGTATTAAGTTGCAACTGGAAAAGATAAGTTCAAAATGTGCTTAAAATTTAAAAAAGATGAAACACATTTAAACTTTATAATTAGATTTGATATGCCGTTTCTTTAAAAAAGTCGAAAACAGAAGTAATAAAAGTCGATGAAATCAGGAGAAACGGGACGAAGTCACAAAATGATAGGTTTGAATTCCTATAGACTACCATATAATATTTTGAATTGAATGTCCTTCTGTAAAAAAAAGTACATAACTTATTGTTTTTAAAATTTAATCCAACTTATTGACTACTCTTTCGATCTTCGTTAATTTGAACTAAATTTTCTCAAGCATAAATATTTTCATATAGAACGAAAATCAAGGAGATATCTTAAGAGCTCGTGAGAGTGATGTACGTCAATACAAACCAATATAACGGATTACAACGGATAGATATCCCGAAAACAGAGAACAAATTACAATTATGTTCCTTCCAACTTTATTCGAAAAACAAAGTTAAAACGTAAATTGCAACATCGCCAAGACAATTTAGTAGCAGCAGATGCGATTATAAGATAAGATAAATGTATTTCTAACTTTAAAAAGTAAATTACAAGCTCGTAATTGTACATCAAGTAAAATATAAA
>JAYJMI010129427.1:0-10566 GCA_036873855.1 Sarsia tubulosa
AAAAACTTCATTATAAAATTCCTTTACTTCATTGTCGGTCTCGTACTTCAAACAGTTTACGTTAAAATCTCCGGCTACGAGAATATTCTTTTTTTGAGAATTGATAGTTTGAAAAATGTTTTGCATGTAAGAGCTAAAATTTGCTATTTTCCCCGTGGGGGGTCTATAGCAACAAGATATGACGTAATTTTTTACTTTCTTATTGATAATTTCGATAGATAATATCTCTCTATCGCCATCAGATATGCATAATTCTTTTCTTATTTTATAAATTAAATCATCCCTAATGTAAATTAATAACCCGCCACCACGCTTACGCACCTTCCGTTCGAAATGAATTGCTTCATAATTAGGCAAATGATATTGAGAATTTTCACGAAAACTTTTGTCACAAAGCCAAGTCTCACTTAAGCATATTAAATTAAAAGAAAAATCTGATTCATCTAGAAACCTTTTAAACTCCTCAAAATTTGCGTTCATACTTCTTATATTTAAATGCAGAAGAGACAGATGTTTATGTTTTTTTATATCAGAAAGGAATGGTTTAATTTCTTCCTCAAATATATATGGTGTTTTATATTTATCACCACTTAATTCTTCATAAAAGTTTTCGTCTGGGTCATTTCCGTGATTCGATCTGACATTAAGTTATACACTAAATAAGACGTTAAAAGGTGTGAAATGGAATTTTAATTAGCATTTTAAAGAAGTGATTGGCTGATAACGGTGTTTTTGCCAAAAATTGTGCCTTTTTAAGGGCCTATAACTTTGGATTTTTGAAACACAATAAGATAAAACTAACTACACCTAGAAGTTTATTTTTTCATCTGTGTACAGTATGCAAGCCGATACCAAGCTCCACCTTTAAGTGTGTTTAACATAAAGATGTTTGACATAGGTAAAATAATTTAAAACCAAGATAACTCGATTCCAATTTTTTTTCAAGAAATATTTTTCCAAAAAAATACAAAAAATGCTTTTTCCTATTTATATTAACAAAAGTTATTTCCAAATTTTTAAAGGAAGTTCCCTAACACATGGATACAAAATTAAAATAAAACCACAACTTATTTTTACAATATTTTGTACCAATTAAAAGGCGATTATAGCGAATCACGGATAGGTATAAAGTTTTGTAAAGAACTGATAAACGAAATTTAATTGCATGTGTTACCCTATATTTCCAGCTCCCTGCAATAACAGAATGGTTCTTTCATCAATTTAAGGATTTTTAAAAACGCTAATTGTTAAAAATGATAAGAACTAGAAACGATTACATCAAACTCGTTCCCAGTGCCGTTTACCTCGATATTTTTTTCTGGTAGGTGAAAAGGTAAAAGAGGTAAATGGCCCTGGGATCGAGGTTGCGATTACATGTAAACCTAAATTTAAGTTCCTATTTGTAGACAACTGTTTAAAAACACTTGTACCGATCGAGAGTCATCATAGATCGCTGAAACTTATTCAATATACTATACTTGATTTTAAAAAGGTTCTTATTAAAAAATTTACGAAAATAGCACTTTTACTTTTAAAGATATAAGGCTCGCTATCTCCATACATAATTGGTCCTCATTAAATCCTCGCATGCAGAATACTATTAGGAACATTTATAAAGTTTATTGATAAGTGATAAGTTTGTTAGTTTTGACGATGCATTCTAGAAATGGACTTACAAACTTTAGACTGTTTTCCTACCAAAAGTATTCTTTTTATGAAAGCAGGAATATATCGACACTAGATATGATACGATTTAACGCGAAAAGATATCCTTCTAGTGTCATATTCCTGATGAAAGTTAACATATTTTTTTTTTACATTTAATCTTGTTTTCTATTATTCTAACTTAAATGTATTAAATTAGATGTCATTATGTAATTACATGTATTTACATTTACATTTTTAACTTTAAAAAAACATCATATGAGAATCAGAACAGTCATTACATCTAGCATAAGAACAATAGAAGTGTATCCTCTTTTAGAACATTCTTGATAACAGCAATGCTTTAAACATTTCAATTAAAATCTGCCATTAGCTTGATTTTTACAAATTTCAGCATGCTCGAGCTCAATCCAGTCATAGTTATTCAAAGACCATGGTTTGGAAACACAAAAAAAGCAACTCTTTCATACACTTATGCATGGTCAAGCCTGAGTAAATCTTTTTAAGTCTTTTGTTGTGAAGTGTGAATTAAAGTAATGAGTAGTAGTGACTTCCCAGATTAATAAAATATCTGAATAAGGTAATAAATTTTGATAAAAGGTTTTAAACTCCAAAACCTCCTTCTGGTACAGGCGTTGAAGGTGGAAAAAGAAGAACATGGGAATTTTTCGGAGACAAGCTAAATTTGATGTTTTTGAAAGCGTAATATGATGTACAATAACATATCAAACAACATTATTCAATAAAATGTGTGGACCCTACAGTGTTTTTGCCCTAAAAAAATTATATTTTTTTTTCAGAAATTTCAAACAAATTTTAAAGAGAAATAAATTACACCATTAAAAAGGTCTCAAAAAGCTATACAAAGAACATTTAAGCTGATATATCGCTTAATTATATCTAAATGAGGTTAGTTCGTGTGGCCGCGGAATTCTTATTGCACAATATTATTTCGTCGTTTTCATAAAGCTTTCGATAATCAGTTTATCATAATGAGAAGAAAAACGTTTTGATGCTACACACTTTTTTTTACACGTCGACAGACTAACTTGATGGAATCATGGTCGGACTCATTATTGAATACTTTGGAAAGACTTCACTCATTAGATCTGAAACCAAGTAAGTGAAATGTTTTGAACTTTTACTGGAAGGAAAAGATGTTTATATTTGCAGTATTGCCAACCAGCCAATCTTTAAAATGGGGATGGTTTTGTTATAGTTATTGTGGCTTTGAATTCTATAATCGACGATCAAGTTATAATTGCAAAGCTTTTTGTTTGGTATCTCTATTGCAAACAAAAATTAAAGTTTAGTTTCATTGTCATCCCGAAACTTTGTTATATAAAGAAGGGCGGTGTTTAATCCGATCAAGTATCTATCAAAATATATTAGTTGCCTGTGTCATTGCTAAAGCACATTTGTGTGGATACATGGTATGGCGAATTATATAATATTTATACAATCTTTTTTGATTGGTGTATTTTGTTGAATACAGTTTTCGTATATTTGTGTATTTCCATGTTTTCCAATGCAAGTTAGATAAAAAACTTTCTTCTAAAATATTGATATCTAAAGCTCAATTGTACTGTACTTTAGCAAAAAAGATACAGTATACAAATGTACATGGAAATTTGCAATGTCAATGACGTAGCTACCCCACATTAAAGCTAAAAAATACAAAATGGTGGTAAATGTAGATAATTTTATAGAGAATGGTATGAACTTATATATGAAGTATGAAATTTAGTTTAAAAGTACGTCTGTCTCAGTATGTTTGCTTGCCCTAATGCTTTTTATGTTTCAACTTCTAGTCGTTCTTAAAGAATTATGCTAAAAGGTTTACAAAAGACTTAAAAATATCCTTAAAAATATCCTCCTTAAAAATATAGTCCAAAAATCTCAGGGCTAAAAATATCAAAAAGTTTTCAAATCATGTTGGATAACTCTTATCCTGGTCTGAAATTTAACTTCAGTAAAGTAGCAAAAAAAAAATTATTTTTATTAAGATTAAATTGCTGTATTTATATATTTAAACTTGGTTTTCAATGAGATTTTTACAACATGATTGGCTGTATAACTGTGTAAAATTTTTCTTTACCAATAGCCGTTCAACAATTTTTTTTTCATTTCTGATTACTGTCCAATTTTATCATTTTTTTATCCTTTTTTAGGAACAAAGAAATTCCAAAGGATTACATGGAACTAGGAGGAATCAAATATTTTTTTCCCTAATGCTCTTTGTATGGCTTTTAATTGCAAATGATTAATGATTGATGTAATCAAAAGCTTTTTGGTTATGAAATGTCCTTTTATTGCTCGTGTAAACCCAGACAGATCAAATGTTATTATAAAGAAACAACTGGGGCGACAATATTGAATATGCTAAAACTATTATTTACATGAAGTTAAAATACAGTGGTTATGTCTTATTTATGTTATTATTTCAAAAAGTATTAAATGTTAATCTGTTTGTTGATGAATCTTTACATAATCGGTTATCTGAGCAATATCATATGCACCTATACTAATAATGTGATTGCGAAAATTATTCTGTCGGAGTTTTTGAAAGTAAAGCCACATGTTCGTGTAATATTTGCTAGTAAATGATCCAGATATTTTGACTTTAAATGTCCAAGTCGTAAAGATAGTCGTAATAATTGTGGTTATAACATTGATAATATAGATGCAGCAATTGAAAGAGTTGAATTAACTGAAAATATATTATACCGCTAACTTACATCCACAAATATGGAAATTATTGGTAGTTGTTTTGATTGATATGGAAGATTTTAACTTTTGTAATTTGTTTCAAAACGATTTATCCTAGCAGAAGTATTCCAGAATATATTATTAAATATAGAATATGAATGAATGATGGATTTACAATGAAAATTAAGTTTATCATTGAATAACTCGACTTTTCAGTCTTTTTAGCTCCACAAAGCGGGTTAAACCTCACTTTTACCTTTCACAGGAATTAAATGTTAATGGTAATTGTTTAACTAAAGTTATAGGTAGGGTCGTCACTCTCTAAAGACCGAAACCCCTCTACCTATGATAAGTGTGTCAATTGTTAATCGTCAGTACGATTGTCTTCATCGGAATTTCGGCCCTTTTAAACCGCAAATCCCTTGGAGATTAAAAACCAGAATGAAGGTGGAGCCAGCATTACCAAGCCTAAAACGGCCGTTTTACTCGATACTACCAAAACAAAAGACACTCGTATCATACATAATCACTGACTGGGGTATGTGGGTCGTCACACCCAAAGATATAGAAAGGAATCAATATATTCCCTGCATATCGATTTTAACCAAAAAAAATTAACTGGCTTTGTACAATAGTAGATAGACCGGCAAAGGGTTTATTTTACAACAACTTTTTCGTGTGAGTGCACTGTCATTGCAATGGGTCTAGCCCTGACCTGTACTGTCTTTGTACTCAGTTGTATAGTGCCCTGCATTTAAATTACCTGCATGATTTATTAAAGAAACAAGATAGTGGTGTTTCTTAAAAGTTATCTGTTCTACTTCAACTGGGAGGCAAAGATGTTGAGAAGGTTTCACTTCTGATAAATCCTTTCTAGTGCTCTTCCCATCGAATGCAAACCTTAATAAATTTTAGCTACATATACAAACTGAACGATAGAGTTAATATAGCAAATATTTCGTTTATTCAGTATGCCTACATAGGTATGGTTGTTCTCCAGGAGTTCCTTGAAATTATTTTATTTAACTGCGGGAGGTTTTGTGATGTTGATACTTTTTTCACTGCCAACGATCTTTACACAATCATTTGGCTTTGTAAGAGATACTGACACACTAATCAAATTCCAGTTACGGTTTCCTCTAGCTAACCAGATCTCATACGATGACTTCATAGCCGATAGACTTAGCGAAGAATTCAGGAGCTTCAATTGAGTGTTATTAAAACCAAGTTTACGAAAACAACTCCTAACATTGTTTGCGCAAAAGCCTCTGCTCCGAACCTCAACAGCAAACAAATAAGGGTTCCATTTGTTAGCAACAATTTTTTGATAAAGTGAGGAATATCTACTCATTTTGTACTGATGGCGATTTCGGAAGTTTTCCACATGTAAGTTCAATCATTATTACAGTAGACGAACCTACTGAGTAAATAACAATGTCAGGTCGTAATGATGTTTCTACAATAAATGTTGGAATTACAAGAGATTCTTTGATATCATCTATAAGAATCCAATCTTTTGCATAATGCAATAACCCAGAGCTGGTAGATGATGAGTTGGGGACCTTTGTACCTTCTTTAACAAACTTAATGCCAGTTGGTTTTTTGACGGGTTTATACAGTGACAAAAAATTATTTATAGCTTAAATTATTTTAGTAAGTACAGCATTGTGGCGAAATGTATACCGACCTTGTTTAGGAGCAGTGTGGCAACGATACAAAATGTGAGCTCTACTACAAACAGACTTAGCGCAAAGAAAGCACGAGTCTTCCGTTGTTATCTTCCATCGCTTAAGATTGGATGGCGAAGGAAGAGTATTGTAAGTAGCAGACAGATGAAATTTGAGAAGTGATTATGGTAATTTTAAAAGTTTATTCCATGAGAGGTTGTTCCTTGAAAAATCACACCACTTTGTCCACTGACCCTGTAAGGTTAATTGGACAGCTTTAGCCTTCATCAACTCCTCATCTTTCTCTTCTACCAAGAAAGTAACTAACTTACGGTAATGATAGGATTGCTTTGGTGGGACATCAGGCACAGATAGGTACCCAATCCTGCACGACCAAGCTGCGGATAGCCCAAGATCTTTTTAAATTTGAGCATTGCTTCTGCATCATCAACTTCATTTTTGGCTTGCCATTGACCTGATCTTATAGAGTCTTTAGCCGAAGGTGCTCCTTTGTCATTTGAGTCCCTTAAAAGTAAGTACCCTCCTGATTTTGCAGATTTAACCACAGAAGATAACTTAGAAAGTGGTAATGGGCATGGAGAAGATATAGCATATAGGCAAACATTGGAGGTAGAATAATGTAGACCAAACCATTTCCGCAAATGCAAAAATATCTCCTGCTCAAGCTTGACAACTGAAGTCATAGGGATGTTGTAAATTAGCAAGGGCCAACGTAACTTTGGATGAAGTAAATTATGAAGAACCCAAGCTTTTTGTGGACCAGTTAAATCAGAATTGTCAATTAACTTCAATCCATTGGCAACAGTTTCAGCAAACTCTTTCGAAATTGCAACATCAGAAAGGCTTGCATATATTGTTCTACCTAATAACCTAACTGGGTTAGTGCGAATAGAAGGAATTGCATTACAACAAGGATCTGTTGATTGTATATTGAAAACATGATTCTCAACTACTTTACTTGAAGATATGTTAAGACTTCGTGAATTAGATGGGAGGAATGCCACGCGTGTCCACGCCAGCACAGTACTTGCTCTATTGAAAAGGTTTTTATTAAAGTAATAAGAAGAAGACATAAGAAATATGTCGTCCATAAAAGTTTTTACGCATGATGAGGGAAGGTTTTTTTTTTCAATTCATCAGCACAATAGGAATATTCATAGACAGAAATAGTATGATCGAAATTGTACAGCCTGTGAAAATACCTCTCAAGTGTTTATGCCAACTAAATGGAGATGAAGGCGAAAAGCTCTCATTCCAAATTCCACTATAGTAATATTGAATGAGATTTAACCAATGTTTTGGAATCCCATAACGACGAAGAGCAAAAAATATTAGTTGATGTGGGACAGAACCATATTCATTGGCAATATCTAACCAAACTGCTGCCAGAGATTGTTTTTGTTGCTTAGTTTTTGTTAGCTCATTCAAAACTAAGGACATATGTTCCCAACAACTTGGTATTTTTTCCATGCAACCTTTTTGAATGGAGGAATCAATGAATTTGTTATTTTTGATTATATATTTTCCGATCCGTCTAGAAATCAAATTAAACAATAGTTTGCCTTCAACATTCAACAGAGCAATTGGTCTAAAATCGTTGATGTTATTTATGTCAGGATTTGAATACTTAGGTGTATATATTATTATATTACTATTCGCCACTGAATTGGTATTACTGTCCTCTCTAAGCAAGAAAGAAAATTTTTAAACAGAAATGAAGTTTTTTGGTGACAGCATTTGTAAATTTTATATGGTATTTGATTTATACCAGGGGAAGATCCATTACGTCTGTATTTCAAAAGAAGGGGAAACTCTGAGAATTTTAGTTTTGTAGAATCAAAAGATTTCTTAACTTTAGGAGGAATAGGCAACCCATCTAAATGTGGGAGATGAAAGTTAGCTAAGGGATCAGCAGGATTTGTGCTGATCCATTTTATCTAGACCCACCATGAGAATGGAATGACAACGTGGATTTAAGATATTTTTCCAAACTAGATATGGATTACTATTGAATGCCTTTTGAGCTTGTTTTCTTTTCCAACGAGTTTTCCTTATATTTCCACCTCTCCTTAAAGTTCGTAGTTGCTGTTTAACATTTAAAAGGAGAGATGTTAATGCATTTAGTTGGAAACTATCAGTGCATAAAGCTATCTGATTTGTGTTTTTTTACAAGAGAAATGAATTTATGGGATCTTCTTGAAATATAGGATGTACTTGTTTTCCTCAGAGGTTTAAAAACAAATAAGGAGGAGCCTTTACATTAAAATAGTGGGAGAATTTTTCAAGCTTGATGCAACAATGCTATCAGATTGATCCCACTTACCCTTTTCATCCATCTGTGGCCATGGAATAGCCCTTTGGTGACATTGTCTTTGAGGAATATTTCATCAACTATCCGAGGTGAGCTTACACTGTGGGTTTGATCCTGCTATGAACTCAGCCTCTGATGCTTTACGGCAGATCCAGGCTTGGTTTAGCCAATTGTTTTTAATATTGGAAATAAAAACAAGAAGCGCAAGTGCCTAAACTAAAACTTAAACTTTATGATTTATCTTATAAAAAGTTTTCTTGTTTTCGAGAAGAAAAGAAGATATCGAATTTTAGAACTAACCAAAATGATTCTTTATATAGAATCTTTTTACACTGACTAACATTATTTAAATAACTCTGAACAAGCTTCAAACACCTTATGTATGCTTTTTTATAAAATGCAAACACCTTTTTTTCTGTCAGAAAAAAATAAGGAAGAAAAACATACGAAGTAAACTTTATTTCAACTTGTAATTTTTTAAGAAAATAATTCGTTAGAACATTTTTAAAACAAAAACTGCTTAGATTTTTCCCTCGAAATTTTTACAGATTCTGTAGAATTAAATTCCTCAAAAGTTTTTGAAAATTTCATAAAAAAATATTGAATCGTTTCGGCAGGAAAAAGTAATGAACATTTACTTTCAAAAAAGTTTTAAGTTTTGCTGATAAAGATAATAATAGATATCAAAAAGTTTTTTTAAACCAATGAAAATTCATCTAATATTTCTTAGACCAATACAAAAGCAGGTAATATTTCCCGCTATATCAGTTACAACCAATCAAATTGTGATTTTCAAACTTCTGTCTTTCGCAAAAGATAAAGTTGATCCTAATACTAGTACGCTTTAGCGAACTAGTAATAACTGATGTGGATAGTAGTGTCATACTTGAAATAGTTAACAAAAATATTACTATCAAAAAATGTATCTTCTATTGTTTCGTTAGACTAGATATAGTCTATTAAAGTTCAAAAGTCGTTTCGCTGTTTTTGCCGTTTTCTGCTTCCCGTTTAATAGACTAGCAAATAACGGATTTGGCCAATGAGAGATTTACGTTCTACCGACCGATATTTCGATCTGCGGCACCGCTCAAAAAGCCTTTGATGTTCAAAGTATTTTTTCTCAAAGAGTTTGTATTCAAACATTATCGTCTGGCTGTTGTTTCAAAAGGTTATGCATCGTTGTTAGTCCTACCCTTGTTTGTTAACAAAAGAACTACTTACTTCTCAGAGCTCCTCAAGTAGTTATACTATTTTTTATGGCTTGTGCCCTATATACAGGGTCAAAGTTTCTTAAACAGTTTATAAATTCTTAGTTGCTTTCAAAAGATTGTTTTACTTTTGTTTTGTTTACCTTAAAATGTAAAAGTTTCTTGCTTATTAAAAACAAGTACACTGGGCAAAAAGGAATTAATCCTGTTTTGTTTTCTGGTTTTTAAAAAGGATGTATTCATCCTTATACACAAAGTTGTTAGTATTTTTTTAACTGTTGCTACTGTATATGATGAATCAACTTCTATTTTTATTATAGTGGTTACAGCTAAGCAGATGCATACATATGAAAATTGCTAGCTAATGATTCTCATGTCACAACTTCCGTCTCAAAGCAAAGAAATGAAGTGATTTATGAACAATATATATGTTTTAACCTGGTAACCATCAGGAAGAAAGATTTTACAGCTTGTTTATAAAATCTGAAAGAAGAAGAACTACTGCTACTTTTGTTTTATTTTGTTATCATGTTTTGTAAATTATTCTAATTTTTTGTTACAAAATAGATGTATAGTTAACATATATATATTATTTGTTTTGTTTTTGTTAATATCAAAATGGCTGCTAAACGGTGAAAAAAAGTACCCCGTCTTTTAAAAAAAAATTGCCACCTACTATTGAAAAACATTCTTACGGCTTTATTACAAGTCGTTTCTCCGATTTTTTCTCGACTTTTATTTTTCAACTTTTATATTTTCGACTTTTTTAAGAAACGGCTTATCAAGTCTACTGTTTTGTAAAAGTTCTGTTTCTTATTTACACATAGGATAACGTAGACTGGTTCAGTCTGTTTTACGGGAAATATAAAAAATTGGGAAATTTCTGAAATCCGAGTTTACCACGCAATATAAGAAAAATAAAAACAGACTGGAACTTTTGGGTATTACGGCAAATATTTCTAGGCGAGAGCTTAGCATCTACAGG
>JAYJMI010129538.1:0-10565 GCA_036873855.1 Sarsia tubulosa
TTTGGTTTGATAACGGGGAAGTCAATTTTCTCCGAAATATTACCGTTTTAAAAAACTATTTGTATTGAATGCACCTCTATAATTAGACAACTATATATTATTTAAGGATACAAATAGTTTTACATCGAGGATTAGGGTGGAACTAAACCCATGCCCGGATCGAAAAACCAATTTCATTTGCATTTTTGATAACTTCAACCATTTTTTTGGCATAATAAATTTTTCTGTGTATAATTTCAATTAAAACAAGTGGCTGTGATCAGCTCAAGTACCACGAAAGACGAAAAGGATAAGTATCAAGTAAGGTTATAATACAAACAACCAAAACGATATATATTTGCGTTAAGGAAATAAGCAATATATACAGTTATTTTAAATTTTTTAACATCTTTCTTAAAATAATAAATCTATCCAATTACGATTTACAGACATTTTAGTTGCTATCATACACATCAATTGAGAGGTCATCATCGCATATTAGAATTTTGAGACATAAATATAGAAGCATGAAAAACAGAGAAATCACAGAAACAATAAAGCAAGAAGCACAAGTGCTTTAACTCCTTTGCATTTCATGATATCAAGAGCATTTATCTCAAAGTTCTCAAAGATACAGTATGATAAACAAAAATGAGCTGATTCTGACATTCATCAAAGGTTAAAAAATCTTTCTAAACAAATATTGAAATGTTCTTGTGCAGGGAAAACTTATCCAATATTTTTGACTTGAACTGATGATCTATGCGGAGGAGAGAGTGCAACTACTTTTCAAATTATACAAAAGTAGTTTTTTGATTTTTTTTGAATGATAATTTAAAAATAAATTTTTTTTAAAAAAAAATATCCAGCCTGAATATTCACTGATCTAATAATTATTTATTTACCAATGCTGGTTACAGAAAAAAAAAATTAAGGTATGATAATATAATTATTTTTATTATTCTCTATTGAAAAAAGAAAAACAACAAACATATGTTATTTACACATTTTATTCACCACTATTAAAACAAACCTATAAAGCTAAGGCAGTTTTAAAAATGTGTTACTGTATTTTTCCTTTTAATAATTTTATTTGTTATGACTAATCGGTCATAGTATTCTTCATACTTGTTTCCGTAACTAAATCGCAACAACTATTTCTCATATTATTCATAAATTGTGATTGTAACAATGTATTTTTCACATTTGTGTGCCTTTTTTTACTACATTTAATTGTATACAATGTATTTTAACCGAATTCAAATAAAGTAGTAATAATAATAATCTTTCATAATTTTAATTGCTATGACTAATCGTTCATATCGTATTTTTCAAAATTTTGACTTTCCGTAGCTAACCTCAACAACTATTTGTCATATTGTCATTGTAATCGTGAGGTTGCAATGTTGCATTTTCATAATTTTCACTTGCCGTAACTTATCGCAACATTCATTAACAACATCTTTCATAATTTTAATGGCATTGACTAATCGTGACTGTCGGTCATGGTATTATTCATAATTTTCAGTTTTCGTTAATAAATCGCAACAATTGTTTCTCATATTTTATTCATAAATTTTAAACATCAAAACTTTTGATAATTTTTATTTGTCGTGACTAATGGCAGCATTTGTTAATAATTCCTTTCATTATAATTAATCCCTACAGTACAGCTAATTGTTACTGTCGGTCATGGTATTTTCCATATCTTTCATTTTCTGTAACTACAGAATCGCAAAATTTGTTTGTTACATTATTTATTATTTCTAATCATTACACCTGGTTACAAGTGTCGCTATGATTTATCATGACCGGTGGTGGTTTTGTAGTAATTAGTACAGTAGTCTATTATCCACCAGTAGCAGTATTCAACCATAACCACAACCACATCACAACACAATGTTCGATTAAATTTAGTACACAAAGTTGTAAAAGTTTAGCTAGCTAGCAATAAAAGTAAAGAGCACCCATCTGTTTGAATGATCTACTAATCGTTTGTTTGACTTTTGTTGTTCGTGTATATACACTTGGGGAAGGTCACTAAATGAAATGAGCAAAAAAAGTCATATTTCTAGCTATATTTCACTGGCAGTCTTGAGAAAAGTAAAATTAGAATCTACATGTTAATCCGGACACGACACGACAGAATTAAACTGAACCTTAAGTACTATGCATGAGATCTAAACGATTAGATAATCATAAGGAGAAAGATGTAAAACATTCTTACCTTGTCTTCGTTTATTAGGTCATTTATTAGTCATATTTACAAAAAGTTGATCAGTTGAGCATATCGAGCATATCACTAGAAATATTGCGCGTACTAATCTTCCACGTATCTTCTTCTATTTTTATCACGTATTTTCTTCTATTTTTATCAAATTTCTTTATAAACGTTTTAGCCAATTAAATTTCGTAAACGCCGCTAGCGTTAGACGAAAAAAAAAAAGAAGACGGGTAAACCAAAGTACCTACTTCGTGATACAAAAACAACAAGATAAAGTGATATCTGAATATTTTACTGTAATATAAAATCAGTATACAAATTAACCCAGATTACAGCAATTTAGCCTTAACTACGATGAGTATGAAAAGGACTAAGGAAAGTTTAGGGTGCAGGTTGCCAAAGTTCACGTTTTATACAGCACTTTATTTGCTACTTTTTATGTGCTTATTTTTCGCAAGGAAAAAAGTAGACTAGATTTAGTCAGATTCGAAATAGAACTGGATTCGCTATCGCTGGTAATTGTAATTGTAAGTTTTTTAACAATGGGCCGTGATTCCGAAAATCTACTAAAACTAGTTAGTGAAAAAGACGAGGCCATTACTCTGAGTGTCATTCACGTAGTAATAAATCACTCTGAGAACCAACCTTGTTCCCATAATATTCATTCGCTTATAGGCACTCTAAAATTATCTTAAGAACGAGGTTGCTGGGGACAGGATTGATCAAAATCTCGAGGATAACGGGGAGAAAGGGTTTTATAGAATTCCTAAAATTCGTTCGTTCTAGTTGCAGATTGAATAACCACTCCAAATTAATCTATCCATAATCCAGCTGCTTTACAAGTTGTTAACAGGGAATCCAACTAAACATAGCTTAAACGGATCATTAAAGTACTACTTGTTCAAAATGTTTAACTCGCTACCCTTGGTTAATCGTTAACGTTTCTCTTTCAATAGCAATGTAAACAGCCTAAATTTATTTTGCTATATCTCCATTATTAGTTAATATTAGGAGTCTTTGAAATTGCAGATTGAATTTCCACTCCACATCCATCTCTCAAAATCCAGCTGCTTTACAAATTGTTAACAGGGAATCCAACTAAACTTAACTTAAACAGAATCACTAAAGTACTACTTGTTCCAAATGTTTAACTCGCTACCCTTGGCTAAGTAGATCGTTTAACATTTTTAAACAGTAAAAAGTTCGTTTGCTAGAATGCTTCACTAAATCTACACACAGTGTGCCTTGTTTTATATCACTGTGTTGTGAGACCAAGAAAATGAAGAAAAAGTTTTAACACTTTTAAGTATAATTTTATAATGGGAATTAATTAGTTTTTGCTTATAGATGCGAGTTTACCATTGCACTAGACTCATTACCGTATTGTTAAATTTATTTTTAGTATTTATTGCTGAACTATTTCTAGAAGTTAAAGTAAAAAATAAGAATATCGCATCACCTGTACTTGGTTTAAACGAGATATTGAGAAGATTAAATAGCCTCATTAGCATCGTTTTTCATTAAATTCTAGATATATTTTCCCCCCAAAAGGCTCGCGTAGATTATTTACGTTGTTTTGTTACTCAGCATTATAATTGTATTATTTCTCAATATTGTACGTTATATAAATTGGCGGTAGGAAAATCAATTTTTAGCAGCTGGTGCTAGTAATTTTAAACCAAAATTTAATGAGATAGTAATTAGTGATTATAAAATAACAATAATAATAAGTTTGAAGACCGGATTAGCCAGTGCCATGAGGAGGCTTCTGACATACACACCAAACCAGCTAAACCACCTCTGACCACATACTAAACCACTAAACCAGCATACAAGGTATAAAATAAGCTGAAGTCTTCGTCATGCGACTTTTATTGACAAACCAATTATACTAAGACTAAGATCTTGACGTCACACCATACAAAGATGAAACCGAGGCCATTTCTCTGCTTCTTTTTAAACTGGGTTAATTCATGCTTCCCTACGCTTTATTATGATAACGACACAAATTGCGAATCAACTATCCGCTTAGAATTGATTGCAACATGTTTAGATTATTTTACCTTAGTATTTTAGTACTTATATTCACCTTAATTCTTTAGTACTTATATTCATGCGTTTACGGAAAACTTATGTTTGTTGGTAAAACTTTTAACCATCATTCCAATCATTTGAATAGCTTAAGTCTTTGGTTAATTTAACCTAGGTTTTAGTCCTTTATGATGGTATAAATCTTGCAAATCTGGGTTTTATTATTATAAACTAGTATAAACCACCTTTTAAACCTCGGTTTTATCACTATATACCTTTCAAACCTTGATTTTAGTCCTATATGATGATCATACGTCCTTTAAACAACCTTTCTATATTTATAGCATAAAAATTATTTTAACAAGAGATTCATACGGTTTCGAAAGCAGAAGACTATTTATACTGTAATATCATTACAACAAATGTATAGAATCTAAACAGCATTAGTTTACACGCGAATAGAACCAGTTTACCCGCGAATATCCGTGATGAAAACAAAGAAAATACAATAACACTTAGAAGTTGGTAGGTCCAAACAAGTCACTGCTTATAACTATGTGGGATATTATTGTATTTTGTTGGGTGTACTATCAAATCTTTTATTACAATTGCACTTGCACATCATATTTTAAAAAATTACTCTTTTAGGGTATTAGATTAAGCAATAGATTAAGCAGTTTTTCTCAAGCTAAAATAATTATTAGAAAGTTAACAGAACAATTCATGACTATGAAAATAGCATACCATAGTACACATTTTTTTGCGTAGACAAAATACGAGGGTGAGTTAATAGCAGACAAACAAAACATATTATAACATAATATTCGAAAAAATAACTGATTGTAATTCATTCAGGACTGATATGGTTTTCAATAAAATCGAAAATATTAATGTGTTTGATGTTATTTTGATTACTTTTGTTTTTTATGCATGATCGCATAAAATGTAATTTACACTCGATAACTCGCTCTTACTCGCTATAAATTTATTTTTTCGTTCTAGAAGTTTAAGGAATGATGAGGCGAGCATCTAGATCAAACGATATTTTTAGAATTAGTATACTTCTGTTAGGTAAGTTATTTTTCATGTTTTTTCAATCTTGTTTGAAAAAGATCTTTCCAAAAGATAAAAGTCCGGCAATTATAATTCCCATTCACCATTGAACTACGGTTACCGTGGTACCGTGAAAAGAGGTTTGGGCTCACGTTCATGATCGCAATCGGGCTTTTGTGTCAGCAACCTTGTTCCCAGAATATTAATTTGGTTCTTTAGAAAGATTTCTTGGAAACGAGGTTGATAGTGTCGGGACATCCTTACCTGACATATTTCCAAAGAGAATTGATAATAAAGATAATACAAAAAATAAGAATAACGTAAACTCCCTCTATCGGTTTTCTGGTAGAGAATATACATATGCGTATCTGCTCGCTCAACATTTGATTTCTTCGCCTTCCCCTATTGCGAAAAGTTCTTCTTGTAGCTAGCATGAAGCTATAGGTAAATTTCATGCAACGAGGTTGGACTTTGCTACATATTATTGAAATTCTCTTGCTTCACCATGAATAATTTAGCACAAAAAATATGAGAAAAAAGTTTTGATAGAAATATTTTTTGTTAAATTGGTTGAAAAATAACTTTTGCAAGAATAAACTTTCGCGAATGCTCAAAAAACATTTCGCGAGTTCCAGCTTTCGCGTATTTTTCGAAATTTACGAAAACGTGAAAGTTTCTTTCGCATTACTATCTTCCTTTGAAGTACTCTTTTAACAAACCAAATTTCAATACAGCATTCACAAAAATGATCTTACTTGTTGTTGTACTTTTAATGGGTCGTTGGACTAGCTTTGTTTTCCAAAAATTATCCAAAGCTTGGAAAAACTATATTAAAAAAAAATTCTAAAAATAATTACAGATCTTTCACCACAATTTGTAACGAAACTATTTCAAACCTGTATATTTCTATGTTATCTTTTTATTTAATAATAAAGTTTTGAAATTATCTGGTCTGGAAATTAATTTTTTGTTTAAATTCTCGGAACTGAAAAAGCACTGAAAAGTTATTCGAAAGCACATTGTAGAACTACATACTATTTTACATACATTTCGGAAGAAAATGCTTCAGGTATAAACTATCACAGATAATTTAAAGTTGCGTGATGTATTTTTACTAGCTTGTTCCATTTGTTTTTACTAGCTTGTTCCATTTGTTTTTATTCCATTTATTTTGTTTTTATTTCTTATTTTATTCTGTTAGTATTTTACTGCTACAAATGCAGTGTTGACTATGCACAGTCTTTAGCGAAGTTGTCTAGTAAAAAAAATATATACTCAAGAGTTTTTACAAAATATTTAATCCCTACTAAAACTTTATGAAATGAAAAATTACCAGAAGCTTTGTTTCCTATAAAAATTTTAGTCAATTTGTATTTGAGATGCATTATTTTTTATAAGAACAGATAAATTTAGAGTCGAGTAGGGGTGTTCTTATCATTTAGGTGTTCAAGTGCTCTTAATAAACTTGACCCAATTCGGTTTTTCTAGAATATTTAAACTAACAAAAACTTCAAAGGTACTTATGCCCCTACACCCTATTTTTTTTTATAAGAACAGGGAAAATTGGAAGGAGCCTCAGCTGTTCTTATTTTTGAAGTCAATTTCTGAAAAACTCTTACTACCCATACCTACAGAAACATGTTTAAATACACCCTATTTTTTTTTATAAGAACAGGGAAAATTGGAAGGAGCCTCAGCTGTTCTTATTTTTGAAGTCAATTTCTGAAAAACTCTTACTACCCATACCTACAGAAACATGTTTAAACAACATATCTTGATGAGTTCTTTTCAATGGTTAAAAAAAAAATATTTCAACTTCTGTAGTTTCTCAAATAACAAAAATTTTAAGAGAAAAAACGAGGCTCGTGTTCTTTAAAGTTGTTCTTTCTCAGTAAAAAGAGTTTAGTTTTCAATAAAAACACATATATTAAAGTTTTTTCACTAAAAAGTTGAAGAAACAAGGAAAAAATGTGCTAAATATCTCTTTCTGAAGCTTAGAAGCTGGTTATATGGTATTTTCATTACGAGATGAAATGATTTTTAGGTTACACGTTACTTTCACCCGTACATACTTAAAAACTTTCACCCCGTGGTAAAACATAATACACATTTGCAGCACATAACTTCAATTATTAAGGAGGGTTGAAATTTATTTTGAAGTTGCACGTTAAAATCATCCAGAATTATAGCCAAGGTGAAATCTCAACATGGCAGTATAGACGGGTTGAAGCTCAATTTTAACTCACCTTAACGTGAAACCACTAATAAGGATCTGCACAGAGAAGAGTTGAAACTCACCCCTGGGTGAAAATATGCGTATAACCAGCCCCTTGGAAATAAGCAGCAGTATTTTGAAAATTAGGTTTTATACTCAATATGTGTAGACAAACAATATGTACTTGTGATTTTATTTGCGAAAAGAACTACACTTAGAAATTTTTGTTTGATATATATTTCGATTTAGCCAATAAAATAAGTGGGTAAAAAGGAACCAACTTTTTTGAAATTATATGCATACAGTAAGAGACTTTAACACATTTTTGAAAAATTATACATTTCTGATCAAGTAAGTGCTTTATTCAGAAATACAAAACTGTTATGAATTAACAAAACAATAACAATAACAACAACAAAATATATAAAATAAAATACTAAATTTAAAATCACGAAAGAATTATACTTTTTGGGTTTGATTTTATATTATATTAATCTGCATAATATTATGTTTTTAAGAGTTAACCCAATAGCTTTAATATTGATTTTTGACAGTTTTGCCTTCATTTTGCTCTACTTTTAACTGTAATGAGATTAAAAAGATAATTTTTTACATGAAGTAAAAAACTTTTTAATTTTTTATTTAATACCAAATAATTTACATAACATAAGAAAGTTAGCATAATTTTTACTATAGTCTTAATTAGGATTTTAATACTATATTGGTTTAACTTCAACTTAACCCATGCTCCTTACCTTTAGGATTCTCATTGCAACTTTACAATGCATTATCAAAAGAAAGCACATTACACAATAAATATACACAATTACCATATAAAAGACTTAAAAATAATCCTAGTAAAATTTCACGAAAAAATGCTATATCTAGTGAGTATAAAAATAACATTTTGGAAAGATATGTTCTTGCGCCAAAAAATAAAATATTTTCACCTGATGATATTTATAAAAACAAACGATTGATAGATAGAACTGGTGGAAAAAGAGACTTTTTAATATTTCCAACTCAATCAGTAGATTCAAATTTGTTATCCCAACAAGTAAACCAAGTATTACAAAGCCAGTTATTTCAAAGTCAAAGTCAAGCTTTACTGCACAACAATCAAAATCCAGCATTAGTACCTAAACGATTAATGGAGCAAGCGGGAAATCGAAGATTATTTTACGAAGATATGAATAATGGAGGTACTACAAAAGTAAATCTACCAACGTCTGTTGG
This sequence comes from Sarsia tubulosa, assembly GCA_036873855.1. NCBI lineage: Eukaryota > Metazoa > Cnidaria > Hydrozoa > Anthoathecata > Corynidae > Sarsia > Sarsia tubulosa. Next base: position 8,739 of record JAYJMI010129538.1, read on the forward strand.
TAATGGTGACACTTTATTTAGTCTTCCACCAGCGCGCATAAGTCTTGAAAACGGGTATCAACAACCACAAGAATCTGAGCCAATTGGTACATTTAATATATTTACTTTTCTTTAGGAAAGTAGAGATATAGAAAATTGGAAATCATTGACAGTAATTTTATTAAGTGTTTTGCAGTGAATCAAAAGCTCATGCAAATTTGTTTTGCTTACTAGTTTTTATTTTTTAAAAATAATGCTATTTTAGATTTTTCTAATGTATTATATGTGTTTGCACTAAATGCTATTTTCTGTGTCACTTGCATCATTTTTTTCTCTGCTTTCTGCTGCGTAAATAAATTTAAATATAGTATTTAATGTCAGCACTATTCATAGAACTGCTTTTTTACTGTTGGAAATATAAGTGTCTAGGATGTTGAATAATTCATTTTAGCTGGTAACCCATTGGATTCCACAAAAACATTTTACGATGATAATGGGTATCCTGCAGAATTAAAAGAAGTTCAAGGCTTACAAGAGACAGAAGAAGATTTAGTTGGTAAATATGGTGTTTTGTTATTAATTTTCCTAGCCAGTAAATTATCAATTCAGATTTAGGGAAGGGTTTATTGGTAGACTATTTGTTGCGATTAGAAAATTGACAGAAATTTGAGTTGAATTTACTCAGGAAATCCTTTTGCCATTATTATTATTACTACTTTATTTAAATTCGGTTAAAATAAACTACCACTTTCCAATGCAATATTTTTGATGTAGGATCCTCAAATAAAAGGCAAATACTCTTATTTAAAATAAAAAATATTGAGTCAGGTATCATGGAGATATGTTTAAAGAAGGAATCATAAAATAAGAGTTAGTTTTTTAAATTAGGTAGATATTGTCTGACATGAATGCATTGTTACGATATATACTCTGTTGAAACATTTATTATTTGTTGTAATATAAACAATTTCATCAGCAACAACTAATTTATTATTTAATATAGGTAAATTAGTTGGCAATACACAAGCTAAAGGAATCCGTCCAAAACCTAATGTACCAAGTGCCCTTGAAACAGCTCTAGCTAACCCAAACAAAGTAACAGACTTTGATCAAACTCCATCTACAGTTCAACTGGATAGCACTTTGATTGAGAAAATGTTACAAGGGCAAAAGAAGCCAGGGACAGAAGAAAGTATTAATTGTGTACAGACTACAGCTTCTGCTGAGAATTGTACGCATTCAGAAGACCCATTGTGTCATGATGATGGTAAGGTGAATTACTTTTGAAGGCCTGTTTACATTTTAAATTATATTTTGTTTCTATGGAAAATTCTTGTGAATTTTGGTTAATGCTCAAAAATTTAGTTTCTAAAGATAATATTGCATCAATCAAATTACGGTCGCCAAAGAAGGCATTAACCTCAAATTTTGGTCTAAAAAGAATATTGTATTAATTTATGGTCTTTAAAGAAAGCTATTGCATTAAATTATAGTTCCAAAAGAAGGCTAATACCCAAATGATTAATTGGAGATAACGAAATGAACACTTTGTCTTAAAACGTTTCCTGCAAAAGTTTCAGTTTCCAAAACTATACATGTAGCATAACAAGGTTCTAAAATTACACATGAAAAGCGCTTAGATTATTTTTAATATAGTAAGCAAAGCATATTGTCTATGGTTTTAAACATGGAATAATACTGAGTTAATTTTTTGTCAAATTATTATAGGTAAATTATAAAACACAGTTTAGTTAAAAACAACAGAAAATGCTTAAAGGTTGTGTACGCTTTTAAATTTTCTTTGTTTATTGGAAAGAGAATAAAATTAGATTCAACAATTTTTTTATT
>JAYJMI010129649.1:0-10561 GCA_036873855.1 Sarsia tubulosa
AAAGTATATAAAGTATATAAAGTATATAAAGTATATAAAGTATATAAAGTATATAAAGTATATAAAGTATATAAAATGTATAAAGTATATTGTGTAGATTAAAGAGCCATGGACGTACTTAAATCCATGGTACAGCGGCATAGATTCATAATAAAAACAAAGTTTTTATAAAAAAAGTTCTGTATTTTTGTAACAGATGTTTTTTGTACAGAAGTTATAAACATTATTATGTTTGCGTAGCTAAACATATTGGTAAATGAAATCACGAGAAGTTTGATGATAGATGACATATTTTGTTTTATTTTTAACAGATATTTCGCTTAGAACCACTCTCTAGCATTATATGAAAAGTACTTAAATCCATAGTAAAGTAGCATGGGTTCATAATAAAAACAAAGCTTTTATAAAAAAATTACGTATGTTTTTAAAACAGATGCTATTTTGTACATAAGTGACAAACATATTTATAATAGAATATAAAAGAAAAGAAGTCTGTATAAAATTTCACAGTAAAAAAAGGCTGGCTGCATCGATGGAAGGTTATTTTTGTTAACAAACTCATTTACTATAATAAAATATTGTTTAATCAAAGAAGTTTGTTTTGGTGAATTTGGACTCCGATGGATTTAGAATATTATTTTATTTTTAGTACGTCCATGCCCCTTTAAGTAGATAAAGTAGATAAAGATAAATCAAAGCGTTATATTATCTCCATACTGTTTGTTATATCTTTAAGACCGGGAAACAGAATTCGGATTACACGGGGAAACCTCAGCTGACTTCATTTTATGCAGTTGATTCCAATAACCTTCTCGCTTACGGCGAAGGTTAATAACAAAATATGTATTGAAGCTATATTTCTATTTAATACCGGGAAATCCCTTGTTATTAATAAACTTTCTTTAATTAATAGCCGGAAACTATTTTGATCATCTGCTAAGATGTGAAAATAGTAAAGTCACAAGAGTGATTACTAATTAAAATATGATCAGATACTGCTGAAGGTTTTGGGTTTAAAACTCTTTCCCCAGTCATAGATGTTATACCCAAATGCTCACAAGCCCTAACTTATAAATGACGTTCTGTTCTGCCATAGAAGGAAACGTTGCAGTTTCCACACGTAAATTATAAATAAGTTAAAGCGGATATAGTATATAGTATCTTTGAAAGAAAATACTGATGGGAATATATTGGTTGACTTAAATATCAGTTTGATTTTACAAGGTGGTATAACTTAGTAACGAAAAAATGTAATTATTTTCAAAGTGTTACTGATAGGTTTCCCATAAAAAGCAGTATAACCAAAAGTTCTTTCTTTGGTACTGTAAGGACTACTCTTTTGGGACATAGAGTTTTGCGGAATAATGGAAGTTTCAATAAGGCTAGATAGATAAACACATCTCTAAGGAATTCGCAATCATATTCCTTTAAAAGATCCATTATTATAGTAATGAGGAACTCCGAAATATCTAATTGTTTTTGCCACGTTTTAAGTAATTTAAGCAATGCATGCTGGGTGTTGTGGTTTTTTCCTGAACCCACATATTAATTCACATATATTCATTCTGTATTTAATGTTATTTTCTCCTTGTTTTAGTACATCAAGCTTCTTTCCATGAATTTGGTATCCTTGCCCACAATGCCAGCAGAAAAGATCTTGTTGAAAAGTTGCAAACAAAGTTAAAAGAAAAGATTGACATTCGTATTGGTGCTGGGAAAGAAGAAGGGGTTGCAGTTAAAAAAATCAATGAAATGCCTGCCATCAGAGAAAAATACTTTGAAAAATATAAAGTTTTAAATAGTTTTAGCAAATACGATTTTTCAAACATCACGAAAGACGAAGAGTGCAAAGTATTACAAACATTGTATAGCTGGTTGCAAAAAAATAACGATAGTGGTTTCTGTATAAAGGGCTACGATGCCAAACAACATTTGCAAATATTAAGTGAAGATTATTTTAATGAGAACCCTAAAGATTCATATATTTTATTATACTCAAAGAAACATCATGTTATCATGTATATTGATACAGACCCAGATGATATTAAAAAATCAATGAAAGAAAATCTCTCAAACATCAGACCTCTATGTTCTTCTAACCAATTTATGTATGGAAGTTCATTTGTATATGTACCAGTAACGTTGTGCAAACTTAATGGGGTTGATCAAAACACATTATGCAAAAATTGTGTTGACCTCGGTTTAGCAACATCTTTAGAAACCTTTGAAAATATTGAATCGTTTGAAAACTGGTGGAAGAACATTTCACAAAGAATAGAAGACATTAAATATGGGCTTGGAGAGAAAATAGACTTTGCAAAAGAACTCTTTAGAAACGTAATGACGTTTATGGCCATTGACTCTTTTGATTTACCTTCTTTTACAGAAAGGCCTGAAAGTGAAATCAAAGAAGCTCAAAAATTGATTTTACTAACTCCTGAACAGCGAGACATAGTTTATTCTATACATAAATATAAAGTAATTAAAGGATCATTCGGCTCAGGGAAAACTGTGGTTGGACAAAAATTATTAAAGCTAGTTGCAAATAACTCAACAGAACTAGATTTAGTATATTACATATCACACGACACTGAAAGCGTTTTTGTTAAAGAGATGGAGAAACTAATCGAAAAGTTGAATAAAAACAATGTAAAAATTTGTAAACGTTCGGATTTAGTTATAAATAAATTTTTGTCATCGATATTAGAATATTTGTTACAAAACAATAAAGGAAGAAAAATTCATGTTTTCATTGAAGAATTTGATGCAGAGATTTTAAATAAAAGCGAGATTAAAAAAGTTAAAGATCTATTAGAGAATGAAGAGTTTAAAAACTCTCATATCGTTCTGGTAGCACAATCAATGGAAAGTGAAAGATATGATACCGATGGTACAGCTCGCATAAAATTATATGAAGCATACCAGTATGAAGGATTGGTACAGGAAATTGATTTTAAAATCTTTAATCTTTCCTACCTACTGAGATCATGTGTGCAGATTAATGATATTATAAGTGCTGCCATTCCTATATTACAGTCTGCTACAACGACATCTATTATTCCAAATTTTAATTCAAAGACCGAATATAGGACAAGCAATTTGAATATGAAACGAGCAACTTCGTCAAGTATTCCAACTGAAATTACACAACAACAAATAAAAAGTCACCATGGAAACTACAACATGCCAACACCACAGAAGAAACGTCGATACGAAGGAGGTAAAGGAAAATCTATGAATAACTTCATATTTGATCATAAAAAGAGTGACGATGAAACTACACAAGAACATCATCAAGCCACTCATAACGTCATCGTTGGTAAGAAAATATATGATGACACAGGAAAGTTTTTAAAACAATGTGCGGTAGGGTCAAAGCACAATAGTAAATATCAATCTAAAAAAGAAATTGAAAGTAGCTACAAGTTTGTAGGAAAAAGAGAGAGTGGACATAACGTTCAAGGCAAGAAACCGATTATATACTATCCATTTTCCGGAGAAAAAACAACATTCGTGGAGCAAACATACTGCCTTTCACAAGTGCTGAAGGGAATTTTAAATGGTGAAACCAAACAAGTAATAATTTGCTTGAACTTAGATTCACTTAGCATTATAAAAGATGTATTAAATTTTAGCAAAATTAGTTGGACAGATGATTATGAATATTTTTCAAAAGAACAGTGTCTTTTGACTGATTATACTGCAGTTAGAGGATGTGAGTTTCTAAACGTCATTCTTATTTACCCAATCGATGAAGAGCATTTAAAACATTACATTATTGACTGTATGGGCAGGTGTATATCGAGTTTGGTATTGATAGTTTTCAACGAAGAGGATGCTGATAAAACACTTGTTGCAATATTAGACGAATGGATAAATAAAAATCTAGTTACTGTATCAAATGTAGATTACTTAAAGAATGTCGGTAACGAAAAGTTGAAAGAGTTCCAGGAAGAAAACCATCTTATACTCAAAAGAAGATTTGGAAAGCGAATGTTAGTGTTTCTTTTGTCTTTTAGTTTCTTTTTCTAATTTCTTTTACAATGTTATATAGATAAGTTTCTTTAGAAAAATCGATATTTAGATAAGACATCCAACAGTCTGGAAACAACACACACTCCACTCACAAACTTGCACCTCTCTCAATATTCTTTCCTAGTCTTTTTGATAGTACATGGAAAACAACTGTTGAGAGATATCCTATGTTAAAGGTTGTTTATGCTCTAAAAAAAAATTTGTTTATTAGAAAGAGAATAAAATTAGATTTGACAATTTTTTTATTTCACATCAAAATTTTGATTCGTTCAGGATTTATGAGCATTTTTGTAAAATTATGAACCCCGTATTTCTCAAATCTGTGACATCATCATCAGATCAAGAGATATGCCCAAGTACACAATCTCTTGTAAATGGGGAAGGGAAAATAGTTGGACAGTGAAACTTTCCGGGTATATGTGAAGTCAAAGTATCTTTCTATTCCATATTTATAAAATATAAAATGGGAGTCAGGGAACTAGTTACCAGTACTTTTTCGTATTTTAAAAACGCTGATATCAGCATTTCTATTGAATCAATTATTTTAAAACTTTGTTTTTATACAAAATGTTATCTGTGTGATAAATAGTTAAAAATCCATGATAAAAAAGTTTTAGAAAAATTGAGTGTATGCATTTTAGAAATTAGTGTATAAAAGTCAATTGTATCAAAAGATTTGCTATAATCTGCAAATATTGCAACTGTTAATTCGCTTCGTTGCATTGAACATTTTATATCGTCATATAACTTCAAGAGTAAGGTGGTTGTAGAATGGTTTTTACGGTAGCCTGATTGATACTGATGGTAAATGTTTTGCTTTTCGATGTATTTTGTTAACTGCGTAAGTACCAATTTTCCATATACTTTTGATAAAATCGGTAGTATCGAAATTGGTCTATAGTCCTTGAGTTCAATGGGCTTGCCAATCTTTGGTATAGGGCAAACTCTCGCAATTTTCCATTCGCTCGGAAATTTTGATTCTTTAATATAATTGTTTATGAGAAATGTTAATGGTGATGAAATATATTCAGCTATTGGTTTAATAAAACTGACTGGAATGTTGTCATGACCTGTCGAACAATCGTTTCTTAATGATTTGATGCATTTTAAGGTGAAAAGTAGTTGGTTGGTTGAAAAGTAGTTGGTTCGTACAATACACCCATTTACCCTGAGACTCCCGCAATTATGGATTTAAAAACTTAAATTTCAGAAAAAATGAATGCGATATTTCCAATCGCTTTCAAGTAATAAGCCTAGCCTAAAATTTTTATTCCTTCTTACGATCAGAAAAATAGTTTCAAATTTACAATTTTGTTTTAAAGTTAAAATGTTCCTCAAAAAGCTCAATTTTTGACGGGGAATCCGAATATCTTATTTATTCTTATCAAAATTAATAATAAAATATTATCAACATGGCGTATCGTTAAGGTAAATAAGGTAAATAATTTTATTGCATCGGTAATATGCTAAATCGATATAAAAGAGTAAGTAGTATGCAGTATTCAAAGTTCGATATATAGAGGAAAGAAGGAAATGGGCTCAAATGCATCTACTATAATAGTATAGTATCAGAATTTCAGTTTTCATAAAGCAATTCGAAATCAACACTTTAAAGGTTGTTTCCACTTCCACCATAAAGGAAAGGAAAGGGATGGGAACGGAAAGGAACTCGTGCGAGCATGCACATTTGCATATTTTCGATGTTCAAGGATACTATGTCTTGGGAAAAAGTTGAATCAGTTCAACTTTTTCCTCTAAGCTAACAGGACATGCAAACAAGCAGTATCTTAACATCGTTTTTTCGTGGAAATTAATCTGTCCCACCTGTCTCGTTACTTTTTTCCGTTCCTATCCCATTCCCTTAAAAAGTGTAGTGGAAATCAACCTTAAAAGGACATGCAAATAAGCAGCCAATGAAAATATATTATCTTTTAATTCACTATAATTATGTTTGTTTTTCTACAGTATTGATTTCAACGATCCTAAAGTGATTCAAAAACTCAAAATCTTTGAAAGACCTATACAAGGTAAGATCTCACATCTCTCTTCTCGAAGTCAGTATCTAATTATAAATGTTAATATACAATATTCTTAAATGTTAACATAGGATATAGAAAAATAAAAAAAGAATAGAAGAATACATAACCAGACATACACAGTTTAAAATTTAAAAAAAAATTACTAAAAATCATCAAAAAATAATACCCACATAACATACAAATTATAATTATAATTTGGTTGTTACAAGTCATGTTAGTTTCCAAATATAATATAGCATAGTTTCGACCCTTATTTCTAGACTACCTACAGTAATACCATTAAGCAGGGTCACTTAAAATATGAAAAACCAATCTATAAATTATAACTAGTTAAAAATATCACAGTCATTTGAGCATAAAAGGTTATTTTGACTAGTATTGCTGCACGGTATTACTAGTAAAGAATTTTCGTGAGGGAAAAGGATTTGTTTTATTATTAGTATTGAAAATCTGTGTATAGTATATTAAATGACTAGGGTTTTTTTCCGGAAAATGTTGAAAATAATGAAAACATTATAGCAAGAATAGCAAGTTATTAAAGGTAATTAACAGTCAAATAGAAAATGATAAAAATTGAATCTTTAAATTTTTAAAATGCTAAATATTCCTAGGGGGGTTATTGATGATTCTCTGCTGACATTTATTTTTGCTACCCTTAGATTCACCCAATGCTACCCGAAATAATTTGATATTCGATTTTGTCGCGCCGAATATATAGTTTATCATACATTTTCGAGAGAATCTCTTTGAATAAATACTTTTTTTTGGGTAATATAGACAGAAGAAGTAAATTAAAAAGAATTGTTCTTATCTTTGTTATATTTTATTATTTTTTTATACATTTTTATCAATAAAAATCCTTTGAAATTAGTCATCCAATTATATTAATATAATATCTAAAGATATGATAGTGTTGTTCATAAAACATCAAAGCTTTTATTATATATCGCATATATAATGAAAGCTTTTTCGCAACCACGTTTAAAATACAGATTCTTATTCAGATTCACATTTTGATGAAATACAAAAAAAAGGCATTAATCTAAAAAACAAACTTTATAAACGCTAACTAGAATCTCTGGCCAACACTTTGGTACAAAAATCAATTTCCTACCACCATCGTTATTAGACGATAATTTTGCGCAACGGGTTATCGATAGAAACTTTGAATCTGGAAATTTACGTTTAAACCTATATGAAACGCATGGAAAGAGAGCACGAAACAATATAAGCTTCATATACGCTAACTCGAGTCTATTGCCAATAATTTGGTACAAAAGCAATTTGGTGTTATTAAGTGTGTCAAATGGTTCCCATCTGGTACTTATAACAACTTTTTATGAAGGGGTTTATTTAAGATAAACATTGTTTATCATGAAATTAAAGAATTAATAACTCTGATTGAATGTTAAATATAGTAGCTGTTTTTTAAAAAAAATTTGTCTTGAAAGGGCACTAAAACTTACCAATCTCCCTTTTATACCATTACCCCTTTTATACCGGTCTGCCATTTACAAGGTTAAGTTAGATAGAACCAGATCAAGTAATAAGTAGGGTCGTTAACCCCTTAAATCCGAAGTCTCTCTACTAAATGCAGTTGCTATATCAAAACTTCTGGAGACTCAAACTCTGTTGCAGACATAAACCTCCAAACAAGAACTTTAGACAACTGGACGGCACGAGAAATCAAGTATCAAGATACTTGATACATGAACAAGTTAAGGTTGGTTTTTTTAGTCGTTAGTACGACAACCTTCATATGAGTTTCGACCCCTTTATGCAGTATATATTCCGCTGAGGATGGAAAACCGAAATGAGGTAGTGCCTGTAGTAACTCAAAGAACGTGCACATCTCTTGTTACTACTAAAGAAAATAACAGCCAACTATAAATTGCTTGTTTGTTGACTAATCATAATCCTTCTTGCTGGATATTTCCAGGAAGTACCATATACATTGACTCAGGTTAACAGTGGGTTGTTCAATACCCAAAGATGTGATTTGTTGTTTTCCCTGGCAAATCTTCTCACAACAGACTCAGGATGAGTATTTTAAGCAACTTTCAAAAACTCATGTATGCTAACTCCTCTACAATTGCGTTTTATTCGATATCAAGGATAGCATTGGCATTACATCAATACCATGAGTTGTTATGAGGTGTCATGGATTTGTAACCACTATTCATACTATCAATATGTGTTTTAGTTGTTTTGAGGAAAAAAACGATTTAATTCGACTTCTTCAATTTTACATGGCACAACGAAAATTGAAAGAGGTGTTCGAGAACTATATCATTAAATTATATTAATTATATTTGATTGACGTCATATTATGGAAATTTATGTTAAAATTCATGTAAACAAGGAAGGAGAGGATGAAAATTTCAGTTATGAAAAATATTTCATCTAGAAAGGGCGTTTATTTTCTGCTAAAATAAGAGGAAAAGTAACCATAAGTATTAAAACTCAGTTACGCTTTGTTCTAACTGATATATTTTCCATTTTAATGGATTAAGACCAAATGGATTTGCCTGCATAACTCGTGAGTAAAACTTCCCACAAATCAGGAACAAATAAAATAAGTCAACTTTTTGAATGAATTTGGGTTTAATAGAACTTAAATTTGCAAATACAATTTAAATTTGTTTTATTATGGGTATCGAAGTAACGATCGTACGTTAAGGAAAGTTGACAAGTAAAAGTTGGTATCTGCGCTTTTACCACATTTTGATTTTTGTACCAAATTGTTGGCCAGAGTAGAGTCTCTGGCCAACAATTAGCGTTTATGAAGTTCGTTTTTTAGATTAATGCTTATTTTTTTGTATTTTATCAAATGTTTGCGAATGTGAATCTGTATTTTAAATATGGGTCTGAAAGAAATTTCATGCGAATATATTAGCTATAATAATTGATAAATTATTTCATATTTAACATTGCTCTAAAGCTCTTTCTTAAATAACCGATCAGCCCTTTAGTAATTGATTGTAAGTGTTTTGTCAATATTTTTCCTTTTTCTCTTATAATAGAAAAGACTGTATTAAATATTTTCTAGCTGGTCGTAAAATTTTAAAAATATATTTATATATAAAAAACTGTTTTTTGATATCTTGCAGATTCCTCGGACAACTTAATACTTGTAATATGTCTCAAATTTAAAGGCCATTGACTAATTTAAATATTCGTTTAGATTGTTGTTCAAGACAAGGCTCATCTAAAGTTGAAACTTCTTCTGGAATCCCAAGTGGTATCTCAAATGGTATCTCAAATAGTATCTCAAGTGGCATCTCAAGTGGTACCCCAAGTGGTATCTCAAGTGATATCTCAAGTGGTATCTCAAGTGGTATCTCAAGTGGTATCTCAAGTGATATCTCGATTGGTATCTCAAGTGGTTTAAACGCAATAGCATATGACACAACTTCAGAAGGTATTGTTTTTAAACAAATTAGAATAAATTGAATAAATATTAATCAAATTTGAGCTAAGAACTAACGTTAATAATAACTGCTAAGACATTTTCCCTGAAATACCTGTCATACTTTTGCAATTATTCATAAAATGAGTTAATTAGTTTAGTTTTGCCAGATATATAGGGTGATATAGGGTGGTTCTGGTAGATTTCAAAATCCTTTGAGTTAAATTTTTAATTCTTGTATATAACTAATATAGCCTATAAAGAATCATTTTAAATATATTCTTCTTATTTGTGACGTTATTATTGGTTTGATGACGTCATCATTTGTTCAAGAATTAAGTCAAAGTTGGTGGAAAACATGCATTTCTTCAAATGATTATTACAGTTTATCTCTTTCCATACTAAAGCCAATTGTTATAATAAAAATTCATATTTAATCCTTATAAAAAAAGATTGGGTACTACAATAATATTGATATTTTTTACTAGATTTTTAATGTAAATTTAGCAAAAAACTCAAGTATTGAAAACATTAAACTGATTAGAAAAAAAGAAAAACTTTTATGAAAATAAATAATATGGTCCTCAAACAAAAACTTATTGAAATGAAATTGTTTCAAAACATTTTTTAAAAGTGAATTTTCAACTTACTTTATACTATTTATACTATACTTATTAATATCATATATAACAATTTTTAAAGCAATCTTACTATTAGAACTTACTTTAGATTGATCTCTCCTTATCTCTTTATCTTCCAGTGCATACTGTTTTCACTGCTATATGGGTTTGTTTTTATATATGAGAAATATTATTACAATAAATGTTAAAATATTTAATATTACTTTGCAGGTCATTGATTGTTAAAAGTTATAGGACTTCTAATCAAAAGAAATCTAAATAGAACAAAAGTAGAACAATGGTAAATAATAACAATTACCTGTAATGTAATCCCTATTGTCACTTGTTTTACTTTGATTCTTGAATTCACGATATTTATTAAAAACTGCCATAATGCATTTGTCATGATATTTTGCTTCTATAGCAACCATATCGCCTTCACTAAGTTTTGCTAAGAT
>JAYJMI010129760.1:0-10559 GCA_036873855.1 Sarsia tubulosa
CTACCTTGCTTATTGTTGGAGTATGTCCCCTACTTTGCTTAGTGTTAGAATCTGTTCCCTACCTTTCTTAGTGTTGGAATATGTTTCCTACATTACTTAGTGTTAAAATATGTTTCCTACCTTGCTTGGTCGCCAGTGTACCCACACCATATCACCCGAAGTTACTTCCAATATCTTTCTTGTGAAACCAACATTTTTAACGTCCAGCAAATGCTCTCTATGGAAGAAAAAATTAGAGAACAATAGAAAGAAACAGTATCAAGTATTTATGAACGTACTTTAGAAGCTTGTCCAATCAGGGTAGAAATAATAATGTTAAAAATATCTATATATTTCACTTTGCAAGTTAATAGTTAAACTCGTAAATCACCTTTTCTTCTCTAGCACTTGAACTACACAGAAGGCTCGACTTTCATTGTATGATTGCGTCGAGAAGTAATAGATGCCAGGAGTACTACAAACGAAATAAACGCATATATTAGCAACAATTACAAATAACACAATCCCTTAGTCAATCCATAATTAATATATGATCGAACAAATAACACAATCCCTTATTTTAAATAACACAATCCATAATTAATATATTATCGTTCTATATATGTTACTTACTCAAACGTACGAAAGTAAGTACCAGTGTAACGACTGTTTTCACGATTTTCTAAAGTCACATAACCTCCATGGTCTAAGCAATACCTAGAAAAAAACATTCCATTCACAATTAAAACTTTTTCGGCATAATTTCGAGTACAGAAGTATAACTATTGTTTATTATTTGTTATGTGCATGTTTAAAGAGCCATTATCTGATGTTATGCATTGCGCGGTTTGTGTTCATAATATTGGTCAGCTAGAATTTCATGCAATAATGTAATAATGAAACCTTCTTTCGACGATGTTATGAGCTTCTTCGCAATTCTTCCAGCTCCATCTCACGGTATCACTTTTATACAGTTTGATAACAGCTACACTAAAACCATCGTCTGTTACCTAGCAACAAAATAAATGAATATGTGAATATATTTTCGACTAGCAGTGGTTTAAATCAACAGTTTGTGGATTGGAAAATACGTTGGAAAACATAACCAATGTTCTTGTTTTTGGTAAATCAAAAAAATATATATTTCTTTTAGTTTAATTGAAATCTGATTAAACAATAAAAGTGTATACCTTCACATCGATGACAGGCTTAGGTTTCACAGTTACTTTTACAGGTTTTAACTTTCCACTAAAATAGAAAAATATCGTATTCAAGAGAAGGAAAAAACTTTTTATTGAAGTATCTGGTAAACTTAATTCAAACTCAATTAAAATAAAACAAGGAATCAATTACCAATGGACCTCGGATTTTTTTCTCTTATTTTAAACTCTTATGCAGAAAGAGTGTATCAGAACAATGCAATATAATATATAATATGAACATTAGCTACAATATTACAAAATTCAATCTTTCAATCAATCTTGGGTAAAATTTTAATTTTAAGCCTCAAATTCCCTCAAACTTTCAGGATACTGCCATTAATTCCAAAGCCTTCTTAAGATCTAACCATTTACAAAATATTAAAAAAATCTAATGATCAGATCTTGAGATATTCCCATAAGTGATACTTTCTTTGCCAAAATTGACCATGACTGTATTTCCATGACAACAAGAGTTTTCTAAAAAAATCAGGTTTCGTCACTTTTCTACATTTACGATGTTTGAACTTCATGCAAAAAATCAGAGAAACTAATGAGCGGTTCCTTAGATCTGAGTGTTACGGACGAATGGAGCTGAATTAGGACGAACAAACGACAAACAAAATTTATATTCTAAACCAAATAATGTACTTACAACTTAAAATGATATTCTCTTGCATAATTGAATTCTTGTGTCCATGCTCCTAGTGTATGAAAGTTCGAGTCACTTACAAATCCTCCATCCACGGGAAGCACTGAATCTGTACTTCTATACACCTGCAAATATAGAAACACATCCTATAATTTCTTATACTTTCTAAATATATTGAAAATCAATGTTGTACAGACAAACATAACAAATGTGAAAAACCCATATTGAGCATAAAATTTCACTATAAAAGCATTAACCAGAAGCGTACCTTTTTAGTATCCTGACAAAATAATTGATAGCACTCATTGTAATAATTATTAAGTTTAGAGCGAACAAGAGTTACCTGATAAACTTGAGTATCAGCTAGAGTTTCATTAGTCAATTCTAACTTAAATGTTATAGCTTCCCCTTCGTATATTACCAAACGATCTGGTACAAACTTGTTGTCGGTGATTGTCACAAACCGACCACTAATCTTCATCTTAAACCCTTCTTTCTAAAAATGAAAAAGTTTCAACATATTTAATCAAACTCTATATTTAGTCAAATAGAAAAGATAGTTTGAAAAAACCTAATTTGAGATATATCCTTTAGTTTCTCAATCTTTGTCAAGATGAAAAATTAGAATAAGAGAATATTAACTTACAAACTTTTTATCTATTGTATATTTTTCTGGAAGGCGATTTGACAGAATTGGTGATTCGGGTATGGTTACTATAGCACCCTGGTTATCTTCTCTATCAGAACTTATATTTTTCAAATCATCTGGTGGCAACCGTTGGTAGCGGATAACACCTTCCATTTCTGAATAAGAGGTGTCATCGATCACTGTTACATCATCGTCAAATGCTTCTGAAAGAGGTTTCTTTAATAATTGTAATTCACAATTCTCCCTGAAATCGTTGGGCGGCAATCGTTGATAAGCAATATAACCTTCCTCCTCACTTGGTTCAATTGAAGTATCTGTGAATGAACCAACAGAGGTATCACCGCAAGTACTTGAAGGAGCGTGTAAACTTTCCACTGTTTTATAAAAATCAGAGGGTAACCTCGGATAAGATTCGTCATCACTGAAATTATTTATGGAACCAGAATAAGTACTATCTTTTGGTAGAACTTCTACATCTGAATCCATTGTTGTTGTTTTTGCTGTTTCATTATTACCTCCTGATGACATTTCAACTGAAGGGATTTCAGTTTGTTGTGATTCTTCAGTCTCGAATTTCATCGACTTTAAACTAGCAACGCTTTTTAATTGACGGCCGTTGTCGTTTTGATTCACTGCATATATCTGATTGACAGGAACATTAACAGGGTCGTATACACTTGTGTGTGTTTTGACTCCATTCTCATAGCTGTCACTATCAGCTTCGACAGGAGTTAGTGCAAATCTTTCAGATGAAATTGATTTCATAGAGGAGCTTCGTAATCTTTCAGGTATTTCATTACCATTAACTACTTCTTCCTTCAGCTTTGGTGACTCAGTTTCATTAGCCATGACAACCAAATCGCTGTCACTTTCTGGCACTGCGACTATTGTCTGGTCTTGTTTGTTTGCATTATCGTTGTTGGCAAGGACTGTGTCATACGTTTCATCTACGATACCAGAATCGATCATTTCGTTAAAAGTGATTTTTGAATCTGAATTTGGAGAGTGAATTCCTGTAGTCGGAACATTATTTTGTTCTGTGAGTTCTCCACTCTGAATATTTAGTGTCTCTTGTGATGCAATAGTGGTTTTCTTTTCAAATTCATTGTAAGATTTCTCTTCATTTACGTGCTCTTCTTCGTCAAAAACACAATCAAGTTTATTCGAAACTGTCTCTCCATTTTTATCTTTCATGTCAGGTAAAGTATACCGCCGTTTCACTTCTTGATGTACTGGGGTAGATTGATTTAATGGTAATGTCGATGATCGATCTTTAATAGGTACAGATTTATCTAATGGTTCGACAACTTCAACAACTTCATCATATTTCAAAGTTTCTTCTATTGGTTCAAACCCTGTCAAGTCATCTAAAATATCTTCTTCGTCAGATAGTGCACATGTATCTTCTTCTCCAAAAGTCATATTTTCTCCTGCAAAATTAGCATTGCTTAAATCTTCCTTTTGTACAATTTTATTGGAACTTGTTGCATAATCTTTGCTTATGACGTCAGCTGTTTCCGCTTTAGCAATAATAACTTGCTGTCTTGCTACCTCTATAGCCTCACTAAGATCGTCAAATACTTGATTAATGACAACATCACTAGTCGAGTTCATTTCTAAAGCTTTATTAAATAGCGATTTTAAGTCATTAACCGGTTCTTTGTCATCTAAATCTTCTACATCTTCAATAGCATGTTCCATCACATTTGTGATATCATTTTCCTCTGTTCCCTTGAGTGTATCTACGTCAATATCTCTAGTCATCTGCAACTCGTTCTCTGTCATCAAGGCTTCACTAATTGGAATATATTTTTCTGTGAAGAGGTTTATTTTTTCGCCTGTGTTCAATTCATCAATACCCACGTCATCGTCTGGCTTGGCAAGTAGTTCATCATCCAATTGGTCCTCACACTCTTTGTAAAAGGATTCTCTTTTACGCCATAACTCATCGCGATGGATTTTCCACGAAATTTTCAAATCCTCAGTTTCATTTTCTTTTATAGCATTTTCGTATTCTTGCATACTATGTTCACCGTGGGGCAACACATCTTCTTTTGGCACAACATCACTTTCAACACTGATGAGCTTATTGTTTTCAGAGGTGTCTGATTGACTATTGTCATTACATTTAGGATATTCTTTGTCACTTTCGACATACGGTGTCGTTTCTTGAACAATAGCATTATTGATATTTTCATCTTGCTTCTCTTCTTCTAGGCATTTCTTCTTCATTTCTATTTCTAACATCTCGTTTTCCTTTTTAAGATGATCAACACGTTTATCAGCCAATGCATTGCGTTCTTTGTTCCAATGATTAATGACATCATCAACGGTAGGAATCTTTTCATCCAAGCAACTTTCTTTTAGGTTTTCAGATGTATCAGAGACAGTTTGTTGAAGTTGTTCTTCATTGAAAAGAATAGTTTGATCATTATAATATCCTATTGTATCTTTTAGCTTCGAATCTTCAACAAGATTGTCTAAATCAATGTTTGCATCGACTTTACTTTCATCTAATGATTGTTGAGAAGGATTATTTAGAACTTCTTTCTCAACATTTTCTACTTGTAAAAAATTATCTTCTCTATCAATATTATTCTCAAAGCTATCAGAAGTCAATGCTTGTGCTTCGGATTTAAATAACTGAGAACTATCATCATTTTGTAACTCTAGATTAGCAGATTCAGCTAGCTCGTTTTGCAATTGACTTTCCTTTTCGTCTTCAATTAATAAAACGTCTGTATTTATGTCTGCCTTGAAAGATGCATTTGGTAATGCTACCGTCCTTCCAGTAGCAACAACTTGCTCTATCTGAAATTCAGCTTCCTTAATTTTTCGTTTAGCTTCAACCAACTCCTCTTCAAATTCCGGAATCATTTTCTCCGCTTGCTTAATTCTTTCAGTTAGTTGAGGAATAATGTCTTCAGCTTTACTAATATTTTTTCCAGCTGTTGCAAGATTTTCCATCATAAATGGAATTTCACATTTAACATCATTTACAAAGTCGTTGAATTTTTGTTCATCTTCTGAAATATACCTTTTATTCACATCTTCAACATCTTTTAATGCAGCATTGTGTTCTTCTTCTGTGTTGATAACTGGATCATTGTCTTTGGTTGCAATGGATCCTATTTCCATATCGTTTAAATCATCTGCATCGGTATGTCTTCGTTCTATCTTTTCATTGTTTATACTTGAAATTTTCATCAATTCATTTTTGATTAATTGCAATTCTTTAAGTATCTGCTGTTCTGATTGTGATGTATTACTGTCAAACACTTGTTCTGTTTGTTGCACTAACTCTTCTTTGCTTTGAACATCATCATTCCCTGGTTCAGATTGACATGTTTCAGTAAAATCAACTTTTGATTTAGCATTATCAAGGTCAGGTAAAGTTTGAATATCTTCTGCATTTTTTTCTTCTAAAGGTAGCAAAACATTGTTATGAAGAACTGATTCATCTCTTTTCATATTACGAATTGATTCTCTTTCAATCGGAACGAAACCAATGTCGACTCTTTCTTCGTTTGATTTTTCTGAACGATCGTCTTTTAGTTCTATGTTTTCGTGGATACCTATGTCATTATCGCCAATATCTGCAGCTTCCTTTATGTCAAAAGCAACTTGTTTTGATAATTCATTATCTATACCATTTATTGGTTGTTTTGCTTGAGTAGTTTCTTCAATGCTGCCATGTGCTTCAACTGGATATTCTTCATTTGTATTTTTTGTACTTTCATCATCACTTTGTTGCTCCTGTAAGTCTTCAGGGATAAGAGACAAGGTACTTCTTCTAGTAACAACATTCCCTTTTTCCGGTATATTACCTTTTTCGTTTTCAAGAGCCTTATCAGGAATATTATCTATAGAAAATTCTTCTCCTGATAATGTATCTCTTTTAATAATGGAAGTTTTACGTTCGAATTCTGATCGTGGTATTTTTGTTCTAACATCTTCATCTATATTTACTTTTTCTAATGGTAGAAAAATATTTCCGTGAATCACCGATTCATCCCTCTTTACTTTACGAATTGCTTCTCTTTCTATAGGAACAAAATTATTGACGATATTACCGTCATCAGATATTTTTATCAACTCCTCATCATTTTCCGCAACTGAAGCAATTTCCTCAATGGCCTTTGTTTCAGTTATTTGTTCCCTATCGTTTTCCCCACCAAGGCTACTTCGGTCCGGTAATACTTCAGGAATTTTATCTACAGACAATTCTTTTACTGATAATGTGCCTCTTCTAATTATGGAAGGCTTGCGTTCCAGCTCTGGTTGTGTTTTTGTTGAGGTGAAATCATTCTGCTCTAAAGGTGATGAATCTCTTTCTGCTGTACCAGTTGCTTCTCTTTCAGAATCAACAAAAGCATTTTCCAAATTAACCTTGTCTGATACTTTTATCAACTCATCATCATTTTCCACAACTGAAGCAATTTCCTCAATGGCCTTTGTTTCAGTTATTTGTTCCCTATCGTTTTCCCCATCAAGGCTACTTTGATCCGGTAATACTTCAGGAATTTTATCTACAGACAATTCTTTTACTGATAATGTGCCTCTTCTAATTATGGAAGGCTTACGCTCAAACTCTGGTTGTGTTTTTGTTGAGGTGAAATCATTCTGCTCTAAAGGTGATGAATCTCTTTCTTCTTTACAAGTTGCTTCTTTTTCAGAATTAACCTCGTCTGATATTTTTATCAACTTATCATCATTTTCTACAATTGGAGCAATTTCATCAATGGCTTTTGTTTCGGTTGTTTTTTCAAAATTCTTATCATCTTCATCGAGATTATTTTGGTTCGGTAACACTTCAGGGATTTTATCTACAGACAATTCTTTTACTGATAATGTGCCTCTTTTAATTATGGAAGGCTTACGTTCCAGCTCTGGCATTGTTTTATGTTCAACGATGTTTTTTTTTTCGCTTACTTTTCCTTTGACAACACTATCGTTGGAAATATTATATTGTTCCAAGGAATCTTCTTTTAATGAACCGTCATGTTCACTATGTTCCATAGGATGTTTGTTTTCATATACAACAAGGGTTTGATTAATTGGTGTTAGTTCAGAGGGTTTTGACTCGTCTATATAATCTATCTGTGATTCTTCCAAAACTTCAGGTAATTTTTCTACTGTCATTTGTCTTAATAGAATAGTATTCCTTCGTATTAACACCTCTGACGAGGATCTACGATCTAACAAAAGTTGTGGATTGGGATTTACTGTTACTTCCTCTTCAGTCGATAATAATTCAAGTGGGGGGTTCAGCACTTCTACTGCTTCTGACGAAATTGGTTTTGTGGCAACTTCTACCTTGTTTTCTTCTTCATCTTCGTCCATCTGAAGGTTGGGATCATACATATACTCGTCTTCTTCAAACAGTAGTTTATCACTAGGTTCCGAAACATGATCACCAACACTTTCTTCATCTTCAAAAACTATGCTAAGGAATGCTTTATCGTTTGCTTTTTCTCTGAACTCATCTGAAATATCACTCTCGATTTCTGGTGGCTCAACTAGATTATTATTTTCAGTATCTTCTGCATTGTTATTTCCATCATCATAAAGAATACCTTCGTTATATTTTGCTTGTGATTCAGGAATGACTTCTGGAATCATGTCAATTTTATCCAGTTTTGTTATTATTGTCTGCCTTCTTATTACCACTTTTTTCCACAAAGATTCCTTGGAGTCTTCCTTGATGTTTTCCTCTTTATCGTTTTTTTCACCTTCATCAGCTATTTGTTTTTCTGGTATTTTATCAATAGAAATTTCCTTAACAGACAATGTACCTCTTCTTATTATTGAAGTCTTCTTTTCTATAGACGGTTTGTCTTCTACAGCACTTTCTATGTCTGTTACAATCGATGATTGCACGACAATCGATGATTGCACGGGACTTTCTATCTTACCTACTTCACTTATTTCATTTGGTGTTTCTATAATGCTTTTCTTTTTAACAGGTGTTGATTCGTATATGGGCACATTAACAGCAGTTTCATTCTTAACTTCTTCATCAATTTGCTTTGGTAGTACCACTACACTTTGCTTTTTAACTTCTGTCACTTGATTTGAGATTGCATGAGGTAGCCTTTCTATTTGCATATCAGCTTCTTCTTCTACTGGCAAAGGTGTCTCTGGTGGTAGTACATAATAACGGCTGAAAAAGAGGCAAAATTAACTTTCTTATCTTGCACAGTATAGTTAAATCTTATACTCAAATCTGAAGAGACTCTTTAAAAAATGCGTTATCTTAATTAAAGAATGAAATAAAACGATAAAAACTCAGTGGCAACTACACAGCAAAGAGTAAATTTTTACTTATGTTAAGC
The DNA here is from genome assembly GCA_036873855.1 of Sarsia tubulosa. Taxonomy (NCBI): domain Eukaryota; kingdom Metazoa; phylum Cnidaria; class Hydrozoa; order Anthoathecata; family Corynidae; genus Sarsia; species Sarsia tubulosa. Next base: position 8,815 of record JAYJMI010129760.1, read on the forward strand.
AAAATTTTACTTATTTTAAGTAATATTTTACTTGTCCGAATGTTAATTAAAACAAGAAAGATTGACTAGTGGACTCCCGGAATTTATATTTTAGATAAATGGAAAAAATCTAATGAACAAACAAACTTCGCCTTGCTAGCTCAAAACTGCAAATTTCAGAAATATAGAAATAGTGTCATTTTTTACCTATTTATGCGCTAACATCCTATACAAAACTAGAAAAATCTAATGAACTACAGGGAGATACAGGGCAAAATGTCTATTTTGGGGCCAAATTTGCCGCGCTTGCCCTAAACAAGAATTTTCGGAAATATAGGAATAGTGTAATTTTTTACTTCTTATTATATTTTAGCTTCATGCAAAAAACTAGAAAAATCCAATTAACGGTCCATTTACCCCGATTTTGGGAAAACAAGAATTTTTGAGACAAATCCAGCTTCGTCCGTTTTTAGCCTTCATGGATGCCTATTATCATGCAAAAAAAATTCTCAAAACAAGCAAAAACTTCTAGGTAAGAAAATTCTACATAATACATAACAATTTCAGTCTGACACAAATTTTAGTCGACAGATCCTTCTCTTACTTGAAAAAGAAACCTTCTTTGGGATGGAAGAGTATAGAATTTTAAACCTTTTTAAAACATTCAAAATCATTGCATTAAACTATGAAACCAGATCATGTCAAAAATGTGTTTTACGAAGATTCTTAAAAAACAGTATTACTTATTATGTATCACATAGTTTTGAATCGAGCTGTACTGTATTTATTTTGTAGTCCTTGTAAGAATATAGTCTACATTGCAAAGTATTTCAACAAATCACCACTTTATCTATCAAAACAAATACACATAAATAAACCTACTTTGATGTGTAAATTAAACTTGGTAATTTTCCCTTGCAACGAGCAATAGCTCTGATGAATTGAATACCTCCATGTGCAAGTAGCACTCCCTCGCTACTATTGTACAACTAAAAAGAAGAAAAATTAGTCATTAAAGTACTTAAATCGACCTCGTACAAAAAATTGGATAATATATGTTGATCATTAGATATCCTTTATTTCTTTCTTTTTTATATATTTCTTTTATTTTGTTGGGTTACTTGTGAAAATTTATCAATCAAAATATTAGTGTTTTATTTTTTTGCCTATTATCCCAACCAAAGCAAATAATTAAACAACTATTAAAAGCATAGATATTCCAAACTTTATTGTGATAACATGAAAATACAAAGCAAAAATAAAAAGAGCCTAGGTAAAAGATGTTATGAACAAACGGAACTAAGTTTTGCTTACTAGTGTTTGTTTATTCGATATTTTAGGTGATGATCCATCAACTGTATAATATATAACAGCGTCCCTCAGTGGATGCTTTAAATACACCACGTGACCGATTTCAACCTATCAAAATAATATATCTAATAAATAAGAAGCAATATAAAAGGTTCCATATCATGATAACTATGTTTTAGTCACTGAAAAACTAATATATAAATAACAGGGATTTCTTTAACGAATACCAAGACACAATTTCAACTGAATATATTATATCGATTTAATGCATTGAATTAAAGATGTTTAAAAGTTTTCACCACTTTCATGAAAAGACTGATCAAATTAATAAAGTAACCTAAGTAGAAGATTATTCTTGAATCAACCTTAAAGGGATTCCGAGGTAATGTAACAAGTTTACTTACTTTCAAAGATGTCATAAAGCTGGTTACTAATATGTATTTATTTCTACGAAC
>JAYJMI010129982.1:5011-17700 GCA_036873855.1 Sarsia tubulosa
TCTAAAAATTAAAAAATCTTGATTATAAAAATGGGAAATAAGTTTTTGTTATCGAAACTTTTAAAACTGATTGTTTTATAGTATAGTGGATTTGTTCTGTTTGGATTTTCTCTTGTAAACTAATTTTTCATATTATTAAGTTAGATTAGTATTCAATGTTACTTATAGTATATGAAAAATTAGTACAACTATATTGGTTCATATATAATATGTAACAGCATAAACTGTTTAGTCAAAAAATTCTTAGTAGTTAGTAAGTATGTGCTTCTTTTGGGTGTAATTTGTACAAAATTGGATAATTAATTAATTGGAAATTTGAATTACAATTATTTTGATATAAATATATGATTCTACTTCCAAACTACAGAAAGACTAGATGATTTTTTCATATATCTTTTAGGTTTGACATCTTGCAGGGGTTTATTTGTACAGTTAAAAGATAGCCTAAAGACAAAGGGTGTACGTCGAAGGGCCAAGCAGAAGGAGGGTACTTTCGAAACATGAGATGCGAAATATAGCTAAAAGTAAATATATGTAGATAAGTTTCCCTCTATAAATAGGTCTATCCATTCATATATGTCTTTGGTATATGTTATAGTTAAGCAAATAACTTATGCTGAAACGTATTTTAGAAACATATAGTATATAAATATGTGTGTATTTATGTTTATGTAATGTATAGTCTTTGATACAAAACCCCTTCACAAAATTTGAAAAAAATAGAAGAATGCACTTAAACGAAGGATGGATATACTAAGATATGTCTCCCCTCTTTACACATACCAATAACACATATTCTCTTCCTCTGTTAGCTATAGAAACTCTAATTTTAGTTTATAGTGACTGCTACATTGTTGATGAAACTCTAGTCTTAGTTTATAGTGACTGCTACATTGTTGATTATCTTAAATTGATTGGATACTAATTATTGTTGTCTTTCATTCATGTCATTAAAGGTTAGTTTTATTTTTTATTACTTCCTTCAGATGATCATTTATTTACAAGTTAAAATAAGAATAGTGTAACTCTTTTTCTACTTATAAGTTCTTCTTACAAAATTGTCTTAAAAATAGTTTCCATCCAAGTTTATTTAGATACTGTTACAAGACAACTTTTCCTGCCCTTGACCTCGGAAACTCTATGTATTTACAATTATCTATATTTTCCGTATTAGTCATACCAATGTAAATATGTTTGACTTGCAAGACCTTCCAAATGCAAGTGGCTAAAACATTTGGAACAAGCTGGGGTTTTTTTCTGGGAATAATAGCTACTTACTCTAGGGGAATGCCTCTTTAATTTATTGGAGAAATTAAAAATATATACTTGTTCTCAATGTAGTAGATATCAAATCGCTTATACAAAAACTTCATATACAACTTATGACAACCACGTAATTGGAGTACATTTCGACTATTGAAACCATGACAAATCAGAAACACATAAAACTTAGTGTTTTTATAATCAAGTTTATAGTTTTAGTTAATCGAATCTCAGTTAAATAGTATGTCATGTATTCATATATCTTTATACCACGCTGAGTATGTTAAAATGATCTAATTAATTTTAATCTGACGCAAATTGATATTGATAAAAAAACAATTTATTAAACGTTTCGTTTTTTAGATATCATATCATTTATTTTATAAAAATATCAAGAAAATATGGAAGAACCAAACATCGCTATATTTATTGAAGAACATGTTGATGGGAGTAATTTTAAAACAGACGAGAGCAGTATAAAGGTAGTTTACATTGTTTATGGTTCACATTATATATCTTTGTAAATATATGTGTAAATGTATCTTTTTATACCACCAGTTTTAGAGAAACTTGGCTCTGTGGTCATATGAAACAGTCCATTTTTTTCAAATATACAATGTTTTATGTATCATACGTTACGTTATGGGCGCCAAATAAAAGTATAAAACACGTTTTGAATAGAGTAAACTTATGGTACGGATTGAATCAATATTTTCAAGAATATTTTTTAAACTTCTTGTATGACATTACGGAGTAGTTTATATAACACCTGTAGCGTATGTTCAAGTGCTATACATACAATTGTAAAGAAATAACAGGTTTTCATTATGTTCAGATCTTTTATCTCTAAATTCAATTTTCAATTTAAAAATTGAGGGGATTTATTTAAATCTTGACGTCATTTAAAGATTTATCCCTTAATAGGATTAATAAGAATATATTTTAAAAGATAAACTTTTAAGATCATTGTACTAAACTTTAACAAAAAACATCTTTAGTATAGAGTGAGTAATTTTGGTTCTCACATTTGTTGATTAAAAATTGTTTTAATGAATACTCGGAATTCTTGTTGTTTAATGTTCAATGTTCAATGGCATTTACGCATATTCAATATCTTATAGAGAAAATTTTAATTAACTGGGTTTATCTATTGTAAACATACAAAAACCATGCCCAATTAAATATTAATTGTAATTGCAATAGCTTAATTGACAAAACAGATATTTAGAAAAAGTTCCTATATTCCTCGTCAGCATTTAAGCTTAGATACAAATTTTTGTCAACTTAAAACAACAACAATGCAGCAATATGATTACCACCAAATCTTATCAATTTGTATACCATCTGAACCCACAATCAAGTACCATCAATCTGTGAATAAATAAACACAGGTTTTTTTTTGACGAGTATTTCAAATATCCGATTCATTTTCACTGTAAAGTAAATTCTTAAGTCCCTCTTGGAGCACCTAGTCAAAACGCGAGCTTAAAAGTACAATTTCAAGTGATTTTGAAATCAACCCTCACTGGAACTTTTAGAAATGAAAGATTGCCACTTCCTGTGTGTATTCTGTAAAAATTTGAGCAATTTTCTATATGTACTTTTTTAATAATCTGTATTTCAAATTCGCTAAACAGTACGAACCAAGAAGCAATTGAGCTTTTTACAAAATTTGGAATTATTTCACTTTTGATCTGCTCCACTCACAGGAGATGAAATTTTCATGCTTGATTTACTTCTAACTTCTTTTTTAACATTCTACATTGCAATATAGGTTTCATAAAGATGATCTCACTTGATCAACAAAAATGTTTTTTTACAATGCAGGTAGTTTAAATCTTTAGGTTATAAAATTAGCCAGTGGACACACAAGACGTTATATAGACATTTATTGTACCATGATGGACGTCTAAATATCGTCATGTCGTATGTCTAATGATCAAATGACAATTCAGATTCCGATATTAGTGTTATAAATATTTATTTGCTTCTATCAAATAATTTCAATATACACTTTTCTGATTGAGGGGATAAATTTTGCTGCTGCTATGTTTTTACACTTCATATATCACGATTAAATTATATTTAACCTAATATAGTCCTTCGTTTATTTTGTCATTTACTTCAAAAATTATTAAAACAAACAAAAAAATTAAAATGGAATAAGGAACACATGATTTTCAAAGTCTTGTTTTGTCGTGACTATAGCTAGGTTAACCTATATAAGCTTCCCTTCATTAATCTAATCCTGTTAAACTATGTAACCTGGTATAACCATGTAAACTAACCATGTAACCATGTAAACCTGGTTAAACTATGTAACCATGGTGATACTATTAAGTATACTAATCTGTCTGTATATTAATACATAAGTAAATATGTCTCAAGTAAAAACTCAATTTTGACAGGTTATGTCATTTGTTTGCTTGGCGACAGATTCATTAAATCGTTTTTGAGAGTTTCAACTTTACGTATTGTATTTAAAGCAATTTAAAGGTACTTACTCGTCTGTGTTGGACTAAAAAACTAACTTCTATTACAACTTTGTGAAATAAAAGACTTTTACTTCAGTACTGTTTTGTAAAAGATTGAGTCAAATCTATGTGAACTTTTGAGATATTCGAATTTCAAATCATATAAACAAAAGCAAGCAAGAAGCAATTGAGCTTTTTGAGAAAGTTTGTAGTTATTTTATTTCTAGTTGGCGGAATCAAATAAGTTAAATTTTAGCAGCTCTTTATAATAGATATTTCAATATAGATTTCACAAAAATGATTTGACGTGAGTAAGTACCTTTATCAGATGTAATGATGCCAATGATATCAGATGTCAATATCAGATGTAATGCATTGCGTGTTTTGTGTTCATAAAATTCGTTAGCTAGAACTTTAACTTTAAGCAATATAATTTACTATTGTCAACCAGTTGAAAAATAACGAACCACGCAGTTTTAATTATGTTCTTGTTCACATGCTATAAAATTTACACCAAAGATAAAATATATCACCAAATATAAACAACTGATAAAAAGTTGATGACGATTTTACATAGAAAAGAACCGTAACATTATATAAAAAAAATACAGCATAAACTCTTTTTTTTTCTTTACAAGATAGTCATTGTTATTTTTAGGCTACAACACCTGGTCTCGACATACCAACAATCAACTGGGATGAAATACACGATAAAAAAAATAAAAAAAATAAAATAGAATCAAATATTAGAAAAACACAACATAAAGAAATTCAGGTATGACGATTTTTGATTCTCTAAAGTTCCAATTATAAAGTTGCAATTATTACTATTAACTTTTTGAAGTTGTAAAGCTGAATATAACATTATTACATGTATATGTGTATTTGCCAAATTGTACTAAACTTATTTAAATTAAATGCAATTGGAAAACTAAACATAGGAGCTACACTGACATATCCTTAATCTTAATTGCTTTTATATTTAGAAAGAAAAACGACGTCTCGTACGTAAAATAACACCTTCACACACCGACAATAAATGTTACCTAGGTATAGAATTACTTCTTCTATCTAAAAGCTTCCATTATTGATAACTAATAGCAAATATATTTGGATGAAGCCAATAGTGATGTTCTATAAACTAGCAGTTTTTGCGCCAATGTCCAGTAAAAGTAATTCTTAATTAAGTTTTTATTTATTTATTCAATATTGTTAAGCTTTTTTCTACAAGTTTTATCTCTCGTTTATAGCACTGGGGATACAACAATTGAAAGTGAATTTAAGTCCGCGTCTATATAAGTACGCTTCTATATAAGTCCGCTTCAGTGTGATTTATATGCTAAAGTAGAAACTAAAGAGTACTGAGGATCCGCTCATGTCACCGGTTTGCAATGCTGACCAAAACCTTTCTGGACCATATACTTTATGATATCTTAAAACTGGCAACTTAAATCTTTGTTAGTAACAATTTTAATCATTATATCGATTGCTACTGCGGCATTTTGATAGCATGCATCCTAAAAGATAGTCAAGAAAATAGTTTCTAGTTTTACTTATTGAAAGCGTTGATGAAAGTACTTTTTTGTAAGAAGAATTTTGTTCACGTCCATTTCTTTATAAAGGTTGGTTCCAACTTGATAAGTTTTTTCTTATTCTGAAATAACTTATTCGAGGAATTACTTTTGCAGTGTGAATGAGTATATTTAATACTGCAGAAGAAAACACACTTGCTTACCAATTTTTTTTAGCAATTTTCATGATTTAAAGAGAAAACTATTCCGTCTATTTTGAAAAAGTGTCACAAAATCCTTTTTCAACAGTGATGATTTCAATACCTAATATAGCTATTCTTGTTTTAGAAAAACTGCATAAACTTCGTGCAACTGGAGATTCTTTTCAAGAAGAAGAAGATGAAGAAGAAGAAAACTCTTAAATCGCCAACTTGTTCATCATTTGATACGAATAGCACTCGAATAATCTTCGTTGATGAGTCAGTATTTAACTGAAATGTTATATTTGTTGGGCCATCATTATTTACAGAAATAAATAGTGCAAGTGCTCAATTGAGGTTCCCATGAATCATTCAGCATGACAAGAAGTGCTGCTAATTGAAATTTTGGTATTTGGAAATACTAACAAGTTCCAAAAGAAATGTAAGTGTCGAGATAATAAAAACGTGAATTCATCATGAAACTTAGAATAAACGAAATAGAAATTTCATAGTGATTATATATGTTTTGGACATAGAATTATAGAAATAAGGTGTTAAATATATTTAATATGTTAAAAAATATTTAGAAGTAGCTGTGTAATTTACAAAAAAAATATTAAGTTGTTATTGTAAATAAATAGTTTAGCATAAATAAATCCTACCCTCGCATTTTGTATTCACGTTTTCGTATATATAGCTAGATATTAATTAGAAGCACGTTGTTCCGATGAGTAATCTTTAATTTCATTGAAGAGGCACTACCTCAAATTTTTATTAGCCGATTCTATAGAGAATATAAAGTTATTCAACCAGTTAAAATTCTATCCTTTAATTCCAAGTAGCTTTGTCTGTACAATATTATTTATTATTATTTTTGGAACCAAAATAATAATCGTTAATGATTTTACGCAATTCGATTGAATGAAATTGTCGTTGTTCATTGTCGTTAGTTTACAAAAACGAAGTTTTAAGCCTTATTTTATATCGTATGGAAAAAATGAAATTATTTTTAAAATCTGCTTTATTTCTTTTCAACTAAATTTTGTAAATATGAATGTTAATAAAACTTCAAGGTTGTTTCCACTACTTAGTCTGTCTATTTTCATACAAAAACTCATAAATGCTTTTAAAGCCTGCGAAACTAGTGTCTAAATGCTGTGTTTTTTTTTAATATAGAAAATACTTCACATCCAGGCTGTCAAAAAGTTCGCCCGTTTGAAAAATTACTTATTTATGTGGCTATAGAACTTCTTGCTGTGTTTAAGTACTGTCTGCCTGAGTAAATATAGAGCAATAGAAAGAAAGTCAGGCATTCCAATACCTTACAATATTTCGTATTTGATTAAAAAGTGTATGTTAATTTCTTCTTATCAAAGAATAGTGCTCAATTTAAATAAATAAAGAGTTTTGATATACATATATAAGAGAAAACACGTTAAATTTCAGAACTTAAAGTTTCATGTTTCCAATCATCAGTTAAAATTTACAATAACGTTTTACACTATAAGGTTTTCTTTTCATAAATATAAGTCATCCTTTACATAGCGAAAGATCGTATTTTCGCTGATGTCGGCATTTTGACACAATTTCGCTGCGGCGATTTAATAGTTGCTCATTATTATTAGTATTATTATTATAACTTTTACAACTTATACCGTCAAGAATATATTGACACAATAAGAATAGATAATGTTTTTGCGCTAGCAAAAACCAATGAGTTACCGATGTTAGACTGATAAAATTTATTTAGTAATTGATCAGTATTTTCATTGGTTATTACTATGCATATAGACGTATTTTTATAAATAAAATTATATTGATTGTATGTTAATTTTAAACTTAACCAAAAAAGAAACAAGTGAAAAACTTTAAGAATAAAATGATTGATTTAACACATATTAAAACAGAGTAAGTTAAGGTACTAATCAAGTAAGTGATAAAACTGAAAATTGATATGACGATTGCAAAATAACAAAATAAGAAGTAACTAAAAAAATACTGAGCAGAGATTTAAAGATAAAACAGAAATAAATTGAAAATAAATGAAATCAGCAAGCTAATGATTGAGATTATAAAACAAGTCAGAAAGAAGTAGAATTAAAATTGATAAAATTAGTTAGTATCCTAGGAAACTGAATCATAAATCTATATATTCAACCTTGTTCCCAGACTAATATTTTCTAAGAGAAGAACACTAAAAAAGTTCTTGTCTTTAAAAAAAAATTTACTCTGAGAACAATTTTGTTGTAAAACTTTTTATTTCTAAACAAATTTTAAGATTTTATCAAGAGTTTGAGTATTTATTTATAGTGATAAATATTTACGCAAACCGTCTGATATAACCTTTTGTTGCTATTAATACAACCAAAAATAACTTTTTATTTTTCAACATTTTCTATATAACTAAATTGAAATAGTAAATAAGGTATAAATAAATTAAATCAAATTGACTGTTTAAGTATTGACGCTGATTTAAGAATGAAAAGGAATATAATAAATTGATTGATCAAGCTGAAGAAAACCATCAAAATGACAATAATTAAAGACTGATTGAAGCTTAAAAGTAAAAAGCCAAAAATAAAACGGACTGAAAATAAAACTAAATGATAAAGACTGAAATGAGTTGAGTTTACACTGATTAAAAATTAAGCTTTAACTATTTAGAACAGAAAAACTAAAGTCATGCTAGACGTCCTGTTTTCTTTAAAAAAATTATAAAATGTTTTAGTAAAGTTTTTTTTTCGACTATTATGTTTGGTCGCGGTGGCCATTTTACTTTCATTTTATTACAAACTTCGATGAAATCAGATCTTTCTTCCTTATATCGTGAGCAATAGTAAATGAAGTGTGGGATATTTTCAATATCTTCACCGCAACGACAAATCGACGAGTCAACTACACCAATACTTTGTAAATAAAGGTTTAAACGACAATGTCCAGTTATTATTTGCGTGATTTCGTGGCATGAAGTAACATCGTTTGGTATTTTTTGAATATCACGACAAAAAAGTTTTGTAATTCTTCCTTTATCACTTAAATTCCAATGATTTTCCCAAAGCAATTTTTGAGATACGACTACCTTCTGTTTTATCATAGATAAGAGTGATTAAAATTACTATTATCTTATTACTATTCTCTAATTACTATTCTTAAATTACTATTAAGGCTTACTATTCTCTAAGGGTGGTGGTAAATAATTCGTTTGAATATTCGATGTTACTGATATTTTTGCATATTTGTCAGCCAATTCGTTACCAGGAATATCGGAATGACCAGGAGACCAATGAAATTCGATGTTATAATTCATTTCAATAAGTTTATCATATATACACAGTAAATGATCTATTAGCTTCGTTCGTCTTTGCGTGTTGAGTAGTGAATGTAGCATGCTAACAGAGTCTGACATGATTATAACAGATTTGGATATTGTATTGAAAAGATATATATATAAAATAGTTGCTCATAGTCTTTGTGAAATACAATTTCATATTTCTCGGCCTGACAAAGTTGACACTTTTTCGATTCTAAAATAAAAGATTGCGCATTTCGTACTATTCTCCTTGTTATTATCGGGTTACTTATAAAGGTTACTTCAAGTGAAATCATTTTAATTAATAAAATTTAGCAATTACAAACTTTTTCAAAAAACTCAACTGCTTTTTAATTATTTTGAATTTTAAATATGATCAATCATTTCAAAAACGAAACATAGAAAGTTGCACAAATTTTCACAGGATACTTAGAGAACGGCAATCTTTCATTCCTGAAAGTTTCAGAAAGGGTTAATGTTTTGGTCATAATCACTTTAAGTTGTACCTTTAAGGGACTCAGTAGAAATAAATAACTCAACTTATTAGAAAGAAAATCATTAACACCATCATAAAGAGAATAAAAATGTTCTTTCCAAACATTATGCACCTGATAGAAGTAGTGAGTTATGAATCCTTATAAATTTATAATTATCACATTAATATGAAGGGATAGCTAGTAAAATTAGCGAAGAACTCTGGGCCGTTATTACTAATATCACAGTATTTGGAAGGAGTAGCTAGTGATTGTAGTGAAACAATGACAACGACACGTGACACAAATGGGTTCTCAGGTAAAAATAGGTATTCTAAAATAAATAACATCATTTTTAAATCCAAGATTGAGGTTTATTTTACAGATTTATTTAATTACATCAAATATTTATTTTACAATATGTATTTCGTATTATGTATTTCAATTATGTTTGAAGTTTGTGTATTGGTAAACAGAAAACTTTCTCATCGGTTTCAGTTTTCAATTCTTACTTTGAATGCAGTAAATGGCTTGCTGGACTTGTGACAGCAAAATAATTGTTAGTTTCAAACTATAGCTATGAATGATAAAAGTAAAGAACCAGATATAACTTTGACATACTTCAACTTTTATAATAATAATAGTCAGAAATATAGTCAATTGGTTTATAACACTACCAAGGGAAAAATATTTGTCGGAAACAATTTTTGCAACTAAGTCTTCTCTTGTTGGCGAAGAAACTGCAGTTTCACGAAATTTAGTTACGAGATTTTGGTGCTTATAATTACCGTGAAAATACCGCGAGCATTTCTCTCCTTGGGAGTAGTAAATATATTTCCTATTTATTAAAAAGCTTTTAACAACTAGACAATAGTTTTGATTTAACAATATCAAATTAAGCTTTCATGAAATTCTACAACTTCTATACTATATTCACACATTTAGACTGAAAATAAACTTTTTTTATTCTTGTGTTTGTCTTTGTCTCCCTCTTCTTCTTCTTCTTCTACTTCTTCTTCCTCTTTATAGCGATATAATATCAAAATATAATGTTTCCTTATCTTTTTCCAACATTTTCGATATCTTATCTAAATTTCTGTTCTTCATATTCTTTTTAAAATCCATTTATATTTACGGAATTTAGCAATTCTCTGTCAATTTGTAATATACCACCAATACCATTCAGGCAAATATCGTTAGCGTCTTTATGATATGAGAAAGATATTTTCAAAGAATATATGAACTGAATGCTATACTTGGGCTGTTCTTAAATGACGTTGTGAAGTATTATTAAAATCACCGTTATAAGTGAGTATAGTTTGATGTCCATTAGTATTGTTGTAGTTATTGAGATCATTGATATTGTTTTGTTGTGGTGAAACTGTAGCTCTCCAATAGGCTTCTAAGAATTCACCTAAATGCTCACAAGCGTCTTCTAGTTGATTTTCATCAAGAATAACGTCGAACATTTCCTAAAAGAAACACCAGGCAGTAGTTAGCAAAAACAGTTGTCGTTTTTTCTTCCCTCGAAACTAATTTCCTTTTCATTTAGTAACCAGAAATGAAAAGTTTGCTATAATCAGCCTCGCTCCTAACCCAACGCTCTTTTTGATTAAAATAGAAATAGGAATAGAAATGACACGTCATTCTCTTGAAAAAGAGACCTATAACTGTGATAATTAACTAGTTTTTTATCTAGCTTCTTTAACTCGTTGTGTGATAAATGTAATTGACTCGATGTTAATAAAATACAGAATTACAGTTTTCTCGAGTTTTCCTTTGAAACTTTTTTTCCTTTGAAACTTTTCTAAGTTTATTGATGAAAGGTTTAATCGATCTTGAAGATAATCAGCGTCAATATAAAAGTATTAAAAACTGCTTTGAACTAACACATTAAATGTCGAGCGATTGCTTAAAAGTACTTACTCACGTAATTCGTGTTTGTACAACCTTCATTGAAGTATATGCATTTTAAAGAGCAGTTGGAAAAATCACCTCATTTGATTTAGAAAAGAAAAATAACTACAAACTTTGTAAAAAGCTCAATCTGCTTCTTGGCTTCCTTTGTTAAGCAGATCTGATATCCAAATATCTCAAAAACTATACATATAATTTGGCTCAAATTTTCACAGGATACTACTGAAGTGAAAATCTTTCAGTTCACAAATTCTTTTGGTCGAAACAGATAAGTAATTACCTTTAAAGCTAACTGAATCATAAGTATAGATTCGAATGATATAATAGAAACACGTGGAAGTTACAAGCAATGAAACAAAATAATGACTATGCAAGTTGTTGTTTTACTTATATTGAATGATATTCTTTAAAGTAATGTTATTTACCTCATTGCATTGAGCAAGTTTTTCTGCTGCAACCAGCTGTACATTCAAATGCTTGGTTTGTGATTTGCCACGTGACTTTATTAAACGCGTCAAAACCTATCAAAGAAATAAATTATTAGGTAAAAATCAGCAACTCATTGGCTCCCTTGCTCATCATGCACATTAAATTTTTTATAAAAGTTTTCTTCAATATGCCAGGAATATGGAAGGAATGGATGCGGATCGAACGCTTAAATCAGGCATGCCCAAATTCTTTCTGTTCAAATTCTATTCAAATCAGCGGCCTGTTTTTGCACCATGTTAGTTATCATCGAAGCAGGAGATTTCACTTTTTAAAACTAGCGAGTTTAATTGGATCGCAAATCACAAAGGAATAACACGATTAACCAATGTGTTCCTTTTACTATATAAGCTGCTTTGAAGTAGCAAAACATTAGATAAATGATTGGCTTAACGATTTTAGTTAGCTACTTTAACTCTACATGAGAAGTATAATCAAAAATCAGAGTTTATATTTAAATCAGGTATTTTGCGTAAAACAACGAAAGTAAAACTTAAATTATTCTACGAATATAAAGTATTCACTACACCAACCGAAGTTATAAATCTCACAAAATACATATATTTTTGTATTTCATTAATCATTATAAGCAACACTACATAGAAGCAGGCGTAATGAATCTTTTCTAAGGACTTAAAATTTAACGGAGTTATCGACATTTACCAGAAAAATATAAGTATTATTGAGATAAATATATGATTCAACATTTTTTTGAATTTATATTCTAGTCTTGACTGGTATTGGCTATTTTAAAAAGAGTAGACCAGAGTTTTACCTACTAAAACAGTCAAAATTGAAACTTTTCGAATCTTTTCAGAAATTTTCTATCCCATATCCCTGAATATTCCAATCAAATAATGAGTTTCACAAAAGATTTAATTCTTCATGTTAAAATGAAGTAATGAATTCAAATTAAATATAAATACATTTTAATTGAAGTAATATAATCAAAAGGTGGTTACTCAGGTGTTTTAGCAGTATAATCAAAAGGTGGTTACTCAGGTGTTTTAGCAGTATAATCAAAAGGTGGTTACTCAGGTGTTTTAGCAGTATAA
>JAYJMI010129983.1:0-10557 GCA_036873855.1 Sarsia tubulosa
CAAGAATTTTCGGAATAATGACACTTATGCCAGTTTGAAGCCTTCATTTAGTACTAACTTTGTGCCACAAATGAAAATTAAAAAACAACACTTTATTACAGTACATGAGATTATCACATATAATATAGTTTTCACACAAAAAAAATTTTGGACTCATCATGCAGCAAAAGAGCAGCATCATAAAGAAAATGCAGAACCAAATATCACATTTCAATAAGATTTATTTATTACAGATTTTCAAATGAATTGGTACTTTGTAGCATGACTGTGTAAAACATCAATTTCGCAGAAAATTTTGACCTATTGACCTCAGTTGCCCGTAAACAAGAATTTTCGGAATAAAGGCACTACATTTTGAAGCCTACATTAAGTTCTATCTTTGTGCAAATAATGAAGGGATCTTGAGATATTTTGAAATAGTTGATTTTTTGGTCAACTTTGACTTTTTGACCCCAATCTTAAGAAAATAAGATTCTTTTCATCATTTATGATCCATTACCTTCATGCAAAAAATCAGAAAAAACTAATGAGCGGTTTCTGAGGAAACATGCTACGGTCGGAAGGACAGAAATACGTTTGGACAGATAGAGTTGAATTTATAGGATCCCTTCCTTCTATCTGATCCTATAAATTCAGCTCTTGTTTCTCCGTATGTATGCTTGTCCATTTTTGGTAAAATTTTCCTGTGAGACACCGCTTATTAAATTTTTCTTGATTTTTTGCATGAAGTTAAAGGATCATAACATAATGATGCTAAATTTATAGGATCCCTTAACGAAGCTGCGGATCCAAAGAAGTTGACTGCTGGACTACTGAAAATTCATCGGATAAAAATTTGGCTCTTTCTATTTTCTAGTTTTTATGGATGCAAAAAATCGGAAAAAAAATAATAAGGCAATTCTGAGAAATCAATGGACAAATAAGTCCAAAAATAGCTACTCTTGATCTAATACTGACTTTTTAAAATCAGAAAAAAAACAATAAGCCGATTCTGAGAAAGATGTCTTACAGAAGGACAGACAGAAGGACAAGACAGAATTTATAGGACCCCTGAAAAAACCGCTGAGACAGAGGTGCGTACATGAGTGTATAGGACCCGTTCAGCAAAGTTGGGAATCCAAAAACACTTACTACTTAATTGATGATAGTATGGACTTTTGTAAAAACATAGTTTATATATGTTTTATCAATCTTTTTGAATGTTTATCCTATGAAATGCTGCTCTTTTACACTTGTGGTAAAAAAAGGTCACTAATGTTGATAGGAAAAGAGTGATTGAAATAAATCTAACTATCTAACTTGAAAAACCTTTCAATATAAAATCTGTCATTGTAAAGTAACTATAAATTGAATTACATTTTTTGGGTGTGTATCTTTTTCACAAAAAATATAAAGATTACAAAATAAATATAAATAACACCGATATAACATATTTACAAAATTGTTACTTAGTTGTTTCATTATCTGTATATTTTGGTAAAAATGTTGCCAAAAAAGATGGCCAAAAAAATGTACTCCTAAATCTTTTTCGTAGTGCATCATAACTTCTTGTATTTCTGTATGATAGATCTCTTGTAGCAGGGACTCTGTGACCTGTCGGTGGGTATTGTCTATTATAGATGTTGAACAGAGACCTTCGATGTAATAATAATGTTCGGAAAGCTTGCAAGGTTGAAACATTCGGAGATATTGGAAAACAATTTGGAAATGGTTCGTTACTTTCTGCAGAGTTGTTACTTAACTCTCCATCAGCTATTTCGCTGCTTTGTGGAAGTGTTCGGATCACGCTAGCTGTATCTATATGTAATGCCTAAAATTCACAGAAACAGAAAAAAAATTATTTCAAATTTTTATTTCAAACTAGGCAACCTTCAATATCTGAACTTTTTTTATAAATCAAAAAGCTAGTATATAAGAGCTATAATACTATAATCATGATAATACTAACTAAAAGAGGCAACATAGCAAATTCATTATAGTGGTTATATATCACCAGGAAGCAAAGAATGAAGCAAAAAATAGCCGACATCGAATTTTTATGCTCAAGGGGAAAAAAAAGTAGCCCAAGATTCAACTTTTCTAGGTAGAAAATTTTATGCGCACGGAAAATAACGCTTTCTGGAAACAAGGCTTAACTAGTTCTTATGATCCATCCTGTTGCATCTGATTGTAGAATAATTAATATACCTGAAGTAACAAAGTAAATGTTTGAAGCTGTTTTCCCATTGGATTCACTTCTTCTTCTCCTTCTCTTTCTTCTACATTCTCACTTAGATTTTCAACGCTGTTATTCTCATTATCGTTATCGCTTTCATTATCATGTGGAATTTCAGGGCTATTCTGTTCACCATTATTTATCTGGTCAACCACTGTTTCATTATCATGTATATCTTCCTGGTTATCACTCGCTATAAGTGAACCATTAAACTCCTCAATATATTTTCTTGGTTTAAATCGCTTTCGTTTTTTAGATTCAAATACTGTCTCTTTATTCATAGCTAGTGTACTAGATGACTTGACCCTTTTTCCTGGTTTAAGATATTTAGTATGGAGGACAACTTGAAGACCATCATCTTGTTGGTCAAGTATCAATTTCTAAAGAAACAAGAAATTAGTGTCTTACTTAACTAACATCTTTAATTTATTATGAGAACTGTATTATCAGTCTTTCAAAAGAACAAAGCGAAATGTTGATGCACATGTCATAAATTAAGCTCAGCTCGATGCAACATGAGATATTATTGGAATGGAGTACCATGTCATAAGCATTTTAGATACTTATTTTTTGAGAATATTAATTTCTGTTAAAAGGATGTTATAGAAAAATTATCTAGGCTTCTGTTTATTTTCTTTTTGATAGTAATCAATATGGATTTTCCATTATATTTACTTTTATGTTTTCATTTCTTTGGTGTCTTTCCATCAAAACATCTATGTATTCATTTATCGTTTGACTTGGTCCTTCATCGTTGTCTTGTACAGCTCCCTGTGACAGGCTTGTTAATTTTTGCATACCTTCTTCAAACGAACATTTGTTATTCTTATAACTGCTTATAACATCCTAAACGAAATAATAACAAGAAAGATTGACTGCTGGACTCGGTAATAATTTTGGAATTGACTAGACAAGACTAAGAAAGGTGTATGAGATAAGGAACAGGGCAAAATGTATATTTTTAAGCCCAAATGCCTTGTCTTGCTTTCACCTCGTATTTATGCTCTAACATCCTATACAAAACTAGAAAAATCTGATGAACAGATCTTGAGATATAGCACAAAATGTCTATGCCGACGAAGGACCAAATGACAAAGCCGAGAGTCCAATAAGGAGTAGAATATGACTGATCTCCAGATGAGTGAACAAAAATTCGAATGTGGCCTTAAACTCATGATTGTTACAAACTTAATTTTTCAAAAGATTCCACCCTATAATTAATATCGAATAAAGGTGCATATGATAAACTATTTTAGTCCCGAAACTACATTTGAAAAAAAATGTTTTTCTAAGTTATCATTAATAGGAAAGCACTTTATGTACATTTAACAACAATAGATACCTGGCAACGTTTCTTTAATCTATCCCCAAACATGTCTTCTTTCTTTAGTTTTACATTTTTAATTTGTTTCATCTTTTTAATTTGACTTGGCTGTGCTATCTGTACACATGTTGGATTCTTGTGATATTTCTTTGGCTGTAACTGGACTTTTTCATTAGATATTAATGGTAAATCTTTTTCTGGATCATTTATATTTGCTATAGTTTCTTTAATATCTTTAATAAGTTTTTCAGTTTTCCTATTCACTGTCTTTTTCTTAACATTAGTTAGAATCTTTGAAAAATCTTTTTTAGTTTTCTTTGCTTGATCAATCTCACTTTCACTTTCAGTCATCTCTGTTGAATCTGTTCTGATACTCTTTCTCTTTCGATGAGTCCTGTTATTCTCTAAAGGTGTATCACTACCATCTGTATCATACTCTGCAAGATTTAGATTTACTTTTAATGGATTTTTTAATTTAGTATTGTTGTGTATTGATTGATGGCCAGATGGTGTATTGAAATAACCTTCAAAGTGTAATCTTGATAAATGTTTTGTGATTTCTTCCTGAGATAAACCTTTCTCTACAAGTTCATCTTGAAGTTTTTCAACTTTCTAAAAAAATTAAAAAAAAATAGACCTTGAAACTATTTCCTTATTTTCACCTTTAAACAAATTTCCTTAATTTATCTTTTACTAGAGATTGATTCATCTTTCAACTTTTTCCATAATTGATACAAATTTATATGTCCTTATAATATGAACATCCACATCGAAATTTTTAAGGAGACTCTTCAGTGTGGCTATAGTTCCCGTGAATCTGTAATGCTCTGGCTAGGACTCGAACTCGGAACCCTTATAATAAATAGAAATGAAAGAGGATAGATACAAATAATATCTCACCTGAGCTTCAACACGTGTAAGACTAGGAGTATAGCTAACATCTAACTCCTATAAAAGAAAATTCAATATAAGTATACAACTAAAATAATATAAATTCAAATAAAGAATCTTATAAATATACAGTGTCATTTAAAATCGAATAATGTGAAACCTAAAAAAGGTTTATAATGTGATGACCATGATAATGATCTTTTTTTATCAATAGTTTCTTAAACAACCAATAGGATTAAAAAGTAATGTCAGACAAATAACAATCGAATGACAAAAATTTCATGGTGAATTTTATTTACAGGAAAAAGGTAACTTTACTCAAGTATACTCATTCTTTTAGAAACAGAATCAAATTGTTTGCAATGTATTTATTTCAAGAATCTATCTATTTTACTAGGTAGAATTATACTGCCTCAACAAAGGTATGTAACATTGATATGTAAATTCTCTAGAAATATTACAACTCACATCTAGATCATATTCCCTTCTCTCAGCTTGTCGATGTAAGAAATAATTTAATACAGAATTTTTTTTCCATAAAACATCACGCCGATATTTGTGGTACTAAAATAGAATAAGAGAAGGAATAAATTAATAATGGAACCCAGGTAAAGGGAAACAAAATCTTGAGATTGTAGAACTTGTAAAAGAATTTGCTGAGCTCGTTATGCAGTAATTGAGAATGATTACAATGTAATTTAAATATCATATAAAAGATGTTACTTCAATCATAAAGTTATTCAAGAGAAAAAACCAAGAAAACAAATAAAAGGGGAAAAAAGGACAATATTACTTGTTGTTTTAAAAAAAACCTATATTTAAACATTACCGGTTCAGACTGAATTTGTTTGTATCTTCGCCAAATATGATTATCTCTACGACCTTCAAACTCTTGTGCTATTCTTGACCATTTACCTATAAGGTTAAACAATTTATGAACAGTTGAGAATTGTTTTTAAATGAAAGCATGCTTTTAAGTTTAATGATTCAGTTTAAGCATTTTAAATTTTAAGTCAATTTTTAACTGTTTTTGATGGATTTAAAATTCAAAACACTATAATGCGCAAGTTAAATGTCAGGAGGCCAAATAAAACTTTTATTTTATTTTAATAGTGAACTAATGATTATTCTTGTACATACCTACACCAAACTTTTCAACAAGCTCAATTATTTTCATGTCTTCAGCTTCTGTAAATGGACCATAATTAATATTAGGGTCCACCGATGATACATATCTAAATACATTTCAATATTTTAAAAACAATCATTGAAAAATCTAAAAAAAGTTTCTGTATTGTTAGTTGTGTAAAATTGAAACAATTCAGCAATAAGCAACCATAATGATATCACAATAAAGTAAAAATGAAAGGCACTGGTCTTCAGTAGCATTACTCTGCCTTATCAAGAAAATTCTATATAATAAGGAATTATAATAAACTACCTCTTTTGTACATAGCATATGGAAATAACTCTTCCGATTCTCTTATGTATTTAGTACTCATAAATGAATTAACGAATAATTGAACTTTAGGTGCCAATAGAATTTGTAAAGAATTTTGATTTTTTGCAAGCAATTCTTCAAATATTTTCTAAGAATATTATTATAAATGGTTTCAAAGACGGTATCATTACAAAAGTAAGGATTCTTTAACAATATGTGGCTTAGGTTATCCTTTGTCTCTTCACCTGTGATGGACAAAACTTGTTTATAAGACCACTAAATACACAATCCTGCAAACCAAGGAAATGCGCATTTGAAAGTAAGAGATTTTAGTGGATTTGCTTGTTGTCTAAGAAGTATTTCTGACAAAACTTTATTTGGAACATTCTTAGTTGAATAAGTTACAAAAACTGTTTAATATGTGAAACAATCAAGTAATGCAAGATTTTAACCATTTGAAGTTGTCGCCACTGCTTAAAAATATCCTCGTAATTTCGACTTTTATATATTTTGTCAACACTACAGTAAATGTACAGTATAGAGTAAATAAGGTTATAGACAATGTGATTCCTTATCTAAAATATTCTTAGTCTAATCTAAGAAAAAAACTTCTCGACACGTTCAAGAAAAACAAAAACTTCCTTAACTAGCAGATGACAAAAAAACACTTACCTATCCCTACACTGAGCATCAGTTCTACCAGGTACACCCAATTTAACCATCTTCCAGTTTTTCATACCATACTTTTCAACAGCAATTCTTAGTAGCTAAATAATATCAAAAAAAAAATTGTTTTATTATATACAATTTTGTTGTACCAAAGTACTGTTTTGACTCGCAACATATATAGAGTTTTTTTATCAATTCTAATAATTGTTTGTAATTTAGAAATATCACCAAAACTTTTTTAATAAAATATTCCAAATAAGAATCTTGAAAATATTCAAAATCAGGATTAATATATATGAAAATGTATTAAATTTTTTAAATGATAAATATCACCAGAAGCATAATGTCAATAAGGTCAAGCTTTCGTTTTTACTTTATTCACCTTTCTATCTAGTGACATTTTCCATTATTAGGATTAAATTAGAATTATTTATACTAAAGCTAACCTGATCTTCTTCTTCATCCCATTTACCTCGCTTTATCGTAGGATTTAATGTTTTGTCCCAACGAAACAAACACTGATTGCTTGTGCGATCACCAAGGTAACCAGCAACTATTGAATTAGGAAAAACTTTTAAAAACTGGTTTTTAACATTCATTTTCATTTTCAAAAATCTTTAACAAATAAATGTAGGTATTGATCTAAATTACTACACTTGCTTTGTAAGTAAAAATAATTTGCCTTGTATCACATGAGAAAGTGTATATTTGAAGAAATGTTCATAATAATGTTTAGTCTAGTTTTTCTTTCTAATTTAACAGGTTTCTTTTTCTAGTCTACAGGTTTCTATTTCAATCTACTGGATTTCTCTTTCTAATCTACTCGGTTATTATTTTTAAACTACTCTGGTACTCTTTCTAATCTACTGGGTTTCTATATCTAATCTACTGGGTTTCTCCTTCTGATCTACTGGGTTTCTCTTTCTAATCTACTGGGTTTCTCTTTCTGATCTACTGGGTTTCTATTTCTAATCTACTGGGTTACTCCTTCTGATCTACTGGGTTTCTCTTTCTGATCTACTGGGTTTCTCTTTCTAATTTACTGGGTTTCTCTTTCTAATCTACTGGGTTTCTATTTCTAATCTACTGGGTTTCTTTTTCTAATCTACTGGGTTTCTCTTACTGATCTACTGAAGTTGAGACAACAGAGATGAAAGCATACCTGATACCCAGTCATGTCCATATCTTTTGACAGCTTTTATCAACATCTCATCCGCTTCTTTATCCCATGAGCTGAACAGTATTAGTATTATATCAACAAAATCAGCAAATACAATTCAGATTCAAGGAAATCTTACAAAAATTAAATATCAAATGCCAGCAAAGTAAGAAAAACATCACAAAAATGCAACATGATTCAATAATAACGCCTTGATTAAATTACAAGCTATTTATGAAGTTAATAAAAAATTGCTATACAAACTTATTATCATCAGTACAAAAAATAAAAAAATTGATGAATCTTGAGATAATTATAAAATTGATGTACTTAGGACATAACATTTTTAATCCATTTTCAGGATAACAAATTATTGACAAATATCTAGGTTCGTCAGTTCTTTGTATTTACATTCAATAAATCTGAAAAAGGGAGTTAGAGGGAAGGTGGTAAATATATAGGACTTTTTAAAGTAATGTTAAAAACAGCTTTCTATTCCATTCTTACAAATACAAATTCTTACAAATTCACTTACTTTTTCAGCATGTCTTTGTTTAATGTCCGTTGAAATCGCTGTAAGCATTGAACTGGTGTTCTGTGTGTCTAAAATAAACAATAAGAGTAGATAAATAATTTTTGCCAAAGGCTTTGACTTACAGCTAAAAAATTCCTATGAAAAGTAACCTAAATGCATGGGAAGGAAAACTATTGGCAGAACTTATTAGTTAAAGACATGAAGAGTAAATTTATTATTAAAAGATATCCTTGATTTAACAAAATTAAAATGATTGACTGTTGGACTAAATTTTAGATATACTAGAAGATATCTGATGATGGTCACCTATCAAGGGGAACTATCATTTTGGTAACACAAGACAGTGCTGAAAATACCGCAAAATGACCGGCTGTTTTACTAGCATGATTGTCTCATTCTTCTGTTGAGTGCCCATGATGGTCGGACAATTTTAGAAACTCAAAATGTATATACTCACAATGTCAACAAAAATTAATTCTAACACCACAATGCTATGTTTTAATTGCAAAAGTTACTACTAATGAGCATTGATTCTTTGTTTAAAGTATCTGAATTTGAAAAATCAGTATAATCATTGTCAGCTGACTTTCAATCTCACCGCCCTTAATGGTCACCATACTTTCAAACCTTATTTCAAGCACTACAAGACTATGGTCAAATATTTGATATTTTCTTTCTTATTAACTCATAAAAACGTAGCTTACATCTAATTCTCGAGCTATGGACTCCCAATTATGATTCTCATATTTCTTTGCTAATTTTATTATAACACCGTCTTCTTCTTTAGAGAATTTCTTTTGGTTGATATTAGGATGAACTACATTGATCCATTGTAGGTGACAATCAAATTCTTCACGAGATGCCAACTAGAACAAGAAAGATTCACTGCTGGACTACCCTTAATTAATTTAGAAACATTTAAAGAAAACTACATAAAATTAGGTTACACAAGACCTATGGTTTCTCTCTTAAAAATTTATGACAAAAATATAGAAAAAACTAAAGATTAAATCTTGAGATACTGGGCAAAAGGTCAACATACTACAAAGTTAGTTCACTTGTCTAAAACAACAATTTTGGAAATGTATAAATAGTGCTATTTTTACCACTCGCTATCAGTCTGTTCACTTGTGAAAAACTTGAATATTAAATCTAATCAACTAAATGTTAATTACAACTAGCATGCTATTAATAAATTATAATATTGAGTATAGCACGCAAGAACCTTGATGGCTTCAAATCCCACCTGATCTGCCATATTTGCATATCGATCAAGGCTTATGCGTGTATATATACTTAAATTATTTTGCTAATTATTTTGCTACCTACATAGTTCTTTGCTATTTTAAAGAAATCTATATCTGTAGCATCTCTCAACAACTCGATTTGAGGAATGTTTCTAAAATAGAAAAAAATCAATAAATCAAGTGATAGACAGACATTTAATCCCTGGCAACTATATTTATTTTTGTTCAAAATTTACTTTCAACATATCATACAGAACATGAGCGGTATTGTAGAACAATGTATATGTATACGTATAGCAAACCACTGATCAAAATTGAAAAATTATCTGTATAGCAGAATTTATATTCAAAATCTTGAACTCTGAAGAAACTCTAAAAGATAAAACAATTATGTTTTACATAATAGTACAAAATTTCATTGTACAGATTGAAATTCAATCATTGTACAAAATTTTAAACAGATTGGGAGTCTGTACCATGAGATACCATGCAAATATCAATTCCACCACAAGAATTTTCAGAATGATGACACTCAGAATTTTTAGCTCAAATTTAATCTTTTAACCCCAAATTTGGGCAAATTAGGAAAATTCTGAGAAAACAAAATAACAAACGTACGTACACACGGGACAGAATTTATAGGACTCTTCAGGCAAAGCCGGGAGTCCAAAAATGAAGAACGCAACTTTCATCGTGCTTGCAATCTATGACGCCATAGAAATCCCTTGAAAGCCAAATACTGAAAATGCCTAAACTCCCATAACTTAAGAATGAACCTCTTTAATCTGAGCCTAACTTGTCAAAAATAGATTGTTTTGCTTACTTGATTTCTTGAATTTCTTTTAAAAGTCTACTTTTTTTGGACTTATCAATATCACTTTCTCCACGTTTCTTTCTTTCTTTATATTCAATATCTAAAGCTTTCACTCTATAAAAAAAACAATCAGAATATAGTTTCCTTCCTAGAGTATTTAAGGTTTAGAAAAAATTTGACCTTTGGACCTCCAATTGCCGACAAACAAGAATTTTCGGAATGATGACACTTATGCCAGTTTAAAGCCTTTATTTGCCTCTAG
>JAYJMI010130205.1:0-10556 GCA_036873855.1 Sarsia tubulosa
TTCTTACAAAATTCGTTACTAAGGGAGTACTAGTTTAGGTGCAACTACTAATTGATTGTTTTTGAAAAAAGTAATAACAACATGCTCGTATAAACCAGCGCTATTTTCGCCAAGAGAGGAAAGGCAATAAGTAGCGCTGGCACTTTGCTCGAAATATGCCCAATATAAGGCCATATTTTCCATGTGCTTTCCATGTGCTTTTGTCTGACATTTACGGACAGTTATGTATAGCCATAAAAACGGCGTGGTAAAATATTGGGATTCTTATGGCGCGCCTTAAGCAGCAATAATACTATTATCCGATTATAAAACTTTGGAGAATATAATACTTGTTTTTAAAAAAATAATACTATTTTTTAGTAATATAATACTAAAATCCGATTTTATAAGGCTATATTTAGGAAAACTTATACTTTTAATTGAAAAAATATAACTATATTAGTTTTAAAAGTATCTCAAAGATTAAAAAACTTTTTGTATAAACAATATCTATAAGACTATGGTCTGCCCGAAAGTATAGTCTTGATGTCCCAGATCGAATCGAAATAAAAATATACGGCACCGGACTTTCTTAAAATACAGCATGCGTTATGTCCGCTATTAGCATTGGATGTGTTATAGATAATCTCAAATCATTTATTCCAATATTTGACAGTCTTGCTGACAAAGGTAATATCAATTATCGTTCAAATGATGAAATTTTGGTTGAAGAAATTCTTTATGAACTTATAGAAGCTATAGAGCTAACTTCACACTTGCAATCAGCTTTCAAAGTATACTATCAACAGCATTATCGAGACACAGAGATAGAAGGAGATGCATTCTTGCAAATTGATACCAAACTGGATACTGTTCTTCAGTTACTTAGTGATCTCATGGCTCATTACCAAAACAAACATGACTGGAACTGTTTGAAAGAGCAAACACATTTACCCGGGGAAAATAAAGTATTGACTAAGAAAGGTAAGAACTTTTCAATACTCCCATAAACATAAACATGTCAATAATATTTAGATTTTTAATTCAGTAAACAAAAGGAATAAAGAAGCAATCGTGCTTTTGTGGAAAGTTTGTTATGTTATTTTACATGTGTTTGAGGTTTACTATGGTTGTGGAAAGTTTGTTATGTTAGTGCTAGTGGCCGTCGACAAACAGGGGGATCAAAGTGTTACAGCCTTAAGGCCGCTTAGCGTGACAAAAGTTGTTTGTCGATTTCCAATTCACTTGAAATTGTGTTCAATGATGGAGATTAGTAAAGCATAGTATTTGATCCTATATATTTTTATATTTCTGTTATTCTGATTATTTGCTGCATGATCAAGTCAAAATGTTAGTTTTGATTATTTGCTGCATGATGAAGTCAAAATGTTAGTTTTTTGACACAAATGCTTCTGTAAAGATTTAATTTTGTGTTTTTATCAATGAAAGAGCTGATGATTCGCTATAGATATACATTTGCATTGTTTTACAATACTGCTCATTTGCTGCACGAATAGTGCCATTTGATGAAAAATATCAGTTACCATGGATCCACTGGTAGTCTATCCCTTGTTTGACAAAATTATACCGGGAGTCCACGTAATCCATCTCTTGAATTAATTAATCCATTTTTGAATTAATATTTTATTTTATTTTAAAGTTTGTTGGCTTTGATTACTCACTCACTCACTCTATATCACTATATAAAGTTTTAATTTTTCTTTTAATTATAATGGAAGATCTTTTAAATTTCTTTTCACATGTTCTTACAACTCTACTCATGTTCTGCATAATAATGACAGTGATAAGGAATAATTTGAATACTGGTTCAACTTAACTAAAAATTAAACTGAAGTAACCTCTTTCTTATCGGTATTAATTCTGACTTTCTTTTTTCTTATTTGGTTTAGATGGCGTTGGCAGACCAAAGTTTATTGTTTGTGAAAGTCAGGTTAATGGATTGCGATCATTGGGAATGGCTTGGAAGAAAATTTCCGATCTTCTTGGCATAAGTAGTGACACTCTTCGAAGAAGACGTACAGATTTTACCTCATCTTTTAGTTACTCACAGATTTCAGATAATGAACTTGATCAAGCTATTAAAAGTATTATTGAATTTAGTCCATGTTCTGGCGAAAGGCTAATTCGTGGGAGTCTGCTGTCAAAAAGTATTATAGTACAGAGATCAAGACTACGTTGTTCAATCAAACGATGCCGCCCAATCAGCTTAACATTCAAAAATAGAAAGATTTTTAGACGATCTTACAGTGTTCCATGTCCAAATGCTCTATGGTATGCAATACCTTTAAATTATTTTTTTTTAAGGATGCTTGAGTGGAAGAAAAAAAATTGTGTGATTTAAATTTCCTTGGTGTTTCATTTAGAATAGAATGTATCTTTCTCCAACGAAATTACTTAGAATTGAAACCGAATTAATAATTTAAGTTTGTATTATCTAATACGATAGCACTTAATATTAGTATCTGAACATTTCATTAGTTTTTTGGAACTATGTGCATGGAGAATGTTAGTTTTTTTTACTTTTACTTGACTGAATTTCAAGCTGTGTTATTTCTTTATTTTTCAGAAATTTAAATCTTTTTCTCCTAGCAACAACCTTACCTTTGCCGACATAAAGTCGCCGTAAACTTTTTTAAATATTTCTCAAGATTAGTTCATCAGATTTTTTAATTATTTTGTACAAAGTTAGAGGCAATTACTTTAGGAGCATTAACTTTCGCGGGCATTAACTTTCGCGGATTTTGGTCTCATTCGCGAAAGTAAAATCCGCGAAAAATCCTATATTGATTCATCCGCGAAAGTTTATGCTCGCGAAATTTTTCGAAATTTTCAAAATTCAAAATTCATTAAAATAAAGAATAGAAATTCTTCAATTCTTCCTTTAAATACGAAACACAATTATTATTATTGCTCATCCGCGAAAGTTTATGCTCGCGAAAAATTCTCTTTTGGACGATCCGCGAAAGTTTGTGCTCGCGAAATGCAAAAATTTCGCGCATTTTAACAACCGCGAAAGGTAATGCCCGCGAAAGTTAATGCTCCTAAAGTATGAAGTATAAACTAATATAAGTGTCACTCGAGATTCTGAAAGTTCTTGAAGTAACTGGTCAAAAGGTAAAAAATTACTATTAACCTGGTACTGTATACTTTATCCGGGTAGTGGCTTGCATCTGTAATGTAGCAACTTAGAGGCTGAACTGCGGAACTGTGTGAGTTGGAGTCCGGTATCTCTGGTATTTGCAGAACCGTAGTTTACACCGCCGGTTTCGTGTTTTTTTTCCCTTTTTGCGAAATATCTCAAAAACGGTGAAAAAAGCATAAAAAAGTGTCATTTTACAAGGGTAATTTGGTCATTGTTAATAGTAATCGAGAGACTTTCTTCCCGCGAAAGTATATCATAAGATCCATTAATCAAGTTTTTGTATAAATTCAGGCTCGTTCGTCCGTTCGTCTGTTACCAACTTTTCTAGGAATTGGCTCATTGGTTTTTTCTGATTTTTTGCATGGTGATAGACATTCATAATGGCTAAAAACTGACAAAGCCTGATTTTTCTCAAAATTTCTCGTTTGCCCAAAATTGGGGTAAATGGGGCAAATTTGGGCCCAAAATAGACATTTTGTCCTGTATCTCAAGATCCGTTCATTAACTTTTTTTTATTTTTTGCACAAAGCTAGAGGCAAATAAAGGCTTTCAACTGGCATAAGTGTCAGCATTCCGAAAATTCTTGTTTGTCGGCAATTGGAGGTCAAAAGGTCAAATTGTTGTGCGGAATAGATATTTTATGTGATATCTCATGCTACATAGTTCCAATTCACTTGAAATTTTGTGCAATGATGGAGATTAGTAAAGCATAGTATTTGATCCTATATTTTTTCATAATTCTGCTCATTTGCTGCATGATGAGATCAAAATTTTAGGTTTTTGACACAAATGCTTCTATAAAGATTTAATTTTGTGTTTTTGTCAATGAAAGAGCCAATGATTCTCTATAGGTATCCATTTGCATTGATTTGCAATACTGCTCATTTGCTGCATGATATTGCATTTGATGAAAAATATCAGTTACTGCAGATCCACTCGTAATCTATCCCTTGTTTGACAAAATTATACCGGGGGTCCACTGGTAATCAATCCCTTGTTTTCTCTAGTATAAGACCGGAATATAATCTTTTCCATTAAATTACATTATTTTTTTTTTTTAAATAGGCATTTGGATGGGAATCACAAACTAATACGGTGGCGAATGGTTATTCATGGAGCGATAGATGGTTTTTCAAGGCTAGTAGTTTTTTTAAAATGTTCTTCAAACAATAAAGGAGATACGGTTCTGGATAATTTTATAGATGCTACACAAACTTTTAGAACCCCTTTGAGAATACGGACAGATCATGGTACTGAGAATTTACACGTTGCCAGGTTTATGTTACAAAAACATGGTATATCACATCATCCTGTAATAACTGGGAAATCTGTACATAATCAACGTATAGAGCGCTTGTGGGTAGATGTGTTTATATATGTGTCCCAACAGTTTTATAACATTTTTACTTCTTTGGAAGAAGAGCATGATATAAATCCTAACAATGATTTACATTTATATGTTCTTCACTTTATTTATCTTCCACGTGTTAATCAGGCATTAAGAGAATTTACAAGAAGTTGGAATCACCATCCTTTAAGAACGGAGACAAACCAATCTCCTTTATCGATATGGACGGCAGGTTTTTATGAATTTTCAAATTCTCATTCCAATGTCAATTTACTATCAATGACTGATAATGATTTGGAAATGTTCGGTGTTGACTTTGATGGACCTACTCCGGAGCTTCAAACTAATAACGATGTACAGGTTCCTCCCCTTGAGCTGCAATTATCTGACGAATCGTTGCAATATTTGGAAACAATTGATCCTCTGGAGAACGATGGGAACTATGGAATAGACATTTTTTGCAGGGTTTTATCTTACATGGAATTACATTAATATATTTTTGTGTTTTTTTAACCCCCTGGTTGCACTGGAGTGTTATTTGTCTGGTAAAAACCGGTTTGTTGTAAATAAAGACTTTCGTAACAAAAACAATTTGAAACCATAAGATATAAAAACATAATCATTCTTTGGGAATAGTTGATAATATAAATATGAGAGGGAGCTCGTACATTCTGGCAATAAATTAAAACCTACTCTTAAGGCAAGAGGAGTTGGAGCAAGAGGAATGAGTAACTTGAGTTTGAATACCGCTCAGAGCAGTAAATTTAGATTATTAGTTGAATAAAATTTCGATGTGAACGATATAATACTAATGTAATATAAAGGGCCCAATTCGCGAAATTTAATGCTCGCGAAATACGCTTTTACACACTTTTCCATCAATTTAGGCCGTTTTACCCTTAAAAAATAGTAAAAATTGAGCCAATTCGCGAAAATTACTGCTCGCGAAATGTATCATTTTTCGACTCGCGAAATTAAATGCTCGCGAGAATTAATCCCCTTAAGGTATTTAATTTAATTTCGCAAGTTAATTTCAGGAACTTTAAATTTATCGAATGTACTAAATATCATCGTTTTTTAAGGGTTAATAGGCCAAATATGAGTTGAAAAAAATTATTAAAGGAGAAAAGTATTAAACCTTCATTACAAGACAATAATCTACGAATTTATTGTAGAGTGGTATTAGTTTTAATCAATTCTACTCCACTATTCATACGAGTTGATAAACAAAAATTAAGGTCACATAATGGTATTAAGATAACGTTATTCTCTTGAAAATACTGTATAACCGGTCAAAAAACAAAATGCTCCCTTTGGGGTCCTATGAATACATACTATTTATGACCCTTGTTTTCTTTAGGTAGTTTTGGCCAACAAGTGTTCATTCATTCAGCAGAATGACGTCCCTTTCGAAACGACGTCAGCAAATTTGACGTTATTCAAAAAGAACTTTCTCTGGGTTAGGGTTTGGGAAAGTTTTCAATATAATTTTGCAAGAAAAACTATTTTTTCTTTAAATTTAATCTAATATAAAACACAACAATTACGAAACGCATGCGTATTATTACCACTAAAATTTACGGCCTTTCTTCTCGCTAAACGATGCTTGTTCTCAGAGAGCTTTTCCTGCAATATATTATATGTACCACTGTAACGTTAGACTGGAGTCTGAGTATATTTTCCCGTAAAAAAATTCCCGTATGGCTTTCTAAAATTGAAAACTCTCCTATTTTTCCTTTAGGTTTAAGAATAGAATATTTTTTAATTGGTAAGAGACTCTAGTCTACTGTAACGTAAGCATCCGCCTTTATGGATTTTTGAAGTTTAATTTCAGAAAAAATGAGTGAGATATTCGAAACCCTCTTCAAAAAATAAGCCTAATAAGTGCATAAGATTTAACCGTAAAAACTTTTTTTACCCCCAAGAGTAGTTCCCAGGTTTCAATAAACTAAAATTGATTAAAAAAAACTCAGTATTTGTATTGTTTTTTCCAGTTTCCAAACATTCGTAAAAATTTATATATACGTGAGCTTAAATTTTTAAGAGAAATCCGAATTTGTAATTTTTTAACGTTCGCGACAGTTCCTTTTTTTATTTTTATAAAGTCAGTACGATTCCCGAGTTCCGAAATTTAATATTTTGCTTATATCGAATGCGTCTTTTTCTAATCCGATAAAAAAAGTAAAGCCTATATGAGAGCGTAAATGACACTATTCGTGACCATCAGAATAAAATAATGAAAGTAAACAAAACAACACCAAAACCTAACGCTATGTTTTTTTTCTCTTAATTTACCCCCGTGCAAAATGCAAATATATCAGGAACCACATATGAAAAAAATATTCTCAATAGCTTTTTCTTCATCTCCTTCTCGAGACTGATTCAACTAAATCATTTATTTATTCTTTTGAAAATATTTTATTTTTATTTACAAATTTACCTTAGCAATAAGGGCCCATGGGTATACCCCCTATAAAAATCGATTGCCATCTAATTAGACTGAAAACCTTCTTAAATAATGTTCTTTAGGTATATATGAACTCAAAATACCATATGAGCGAAATTCCCATGCAAGATGGCATAACCCCTAAAATATGCCTGGACTAAAATACTATATTGAAATAAACTTTTGATAAAATTAAACATTAAAACTCTGAAAATAAATATAAAGTAGTTTGACACAAGGCTAAATGTTAAGTTCTTGTTTTTTATAAAATACAATAATTAATTTTTTTTTTATAAAAAAACCCTGCATATCCTTACGCTAAAGATGTGTATTTGTAGGCTAGTATAAATGTACATTCAAAATTTTATAGGTATTTTGTCTAAAGTTGACTTGAATCAGCTTACGGTATTTTCCGGAATGGTATTTATTATTTATATCGTACCTATTCCTATTATATTTTTCTTATCCAAGTTGGCAAAATCATGAAAATTACTATATATAACTATCATCAAGGTAAAAATGGCGTTAATTTTTGAATGATGACTTCGAATGATGTTAAATGTATTAACAAATGAAACTAATTTGTAATGTATTTCCAAGCTAGTTTTAGCTAAATCGAGATTTAGAATATAAACACCCATTTTTTTGCCAATATGAAAACAATAATTACATCTCATTATCGTGGTACTCTGATACGATGCTGACGTCAAGAGGAGATATGGAATAGTATTACAGGGTGACCACTACCAGAACTCTGTGAAAAATGAAGTATTTTAAGAATATTTAAGGGTAAATTTCTCTAACTTTTAAGTAAATTTCTTCCGAACAACTAAGTTTGGGTCAAAAAATAAGGACAAAGTTAAATAAGGAGAAAGTTGTTAGACTTTAAAAACATAATCTTCCTTTCTTCAATAAATAACAAAACTTTAAAAACTTCTGAAAAATTTACATTTAAAAACTCATATAACATTAATGGCGTACCATGCTTGACGATTTATTTACATTTACAGTTTCATACAGAAAAAAAACAGATATAAATATACTTTAAACAACGTCTGGGAGTACTAAGACAGTATAGTGAAGACTGCTCACATAACCTAGTAAAAATATATATCTTAAACGACGTTCTCATAAAGTTGTTCTTACTTAGTAAATAGTGTGTAGTCGTTTAAGATCAACAAAACATAATCGATCAACAAAATATAATGGAGCATCTATATATTAGCTCGATGCTTTTGTGTAAAGTGTATTTTTTTAAAAAATAGGGTCTCTTTATAACATAACATATAGATAACCTAAATTATATTACTTTAGGTCGATGCTTTTGTATAAAGTATATTTTATTAAAAATAATCTCTTTGTAAGGTAACATAAATAGTGTAATACTAAAAATAGTGTCTCTTTATAACATAACACAACCAAATATCGTATCGTATAATACCAATTTCGTTAAATTTGTTTTACCATATTATCCTAATTTTTCTGTGTGAAAACATTTACTAAAGGAATATCTTTAAAACAACATAGAATCGCATATTTTAAGATATAACACAGTTGGTTGAAAGAATGTGTATGTAAAAAGCTAACTTAGTCTTTCTAAAAATCAAAGTCGTCGACAAATGTTTACAGTTGAAAGAATTTATCAAACAGAGCGTTTAGCGTTACAAAGTTTCGCGAAAGGTTTTCGCGAAAGGTTCGCGCGAAAAGCTCAATGAAACCTTATGTACAAATACAGCACTGTGTCAGCTGTTGTAAATGTCATCATTCAAATCATATTTGTTTTGTTTTGATCTATTACAAAATAACAAAATAAAATAATTTATCTAACTGAAACCTTGTTTGGTTAATAAAACAATCAGCAACATTATTAACAATTAACATTCGTAAAATATTAACCAATCAAACGCACAAATGGTAAACAATAATAAAGCAGTATCACTTTGGAATTAGACAAATGATTAAATATAAATTCTGTCACAAGTAAAAAAATAATCGAGTCAAGACTTTAAAAGATAATGGAAAAAAAGTACTTAGTATTTCCTTGGAAGCTTATAAACTGCTTTATTAGTCTGGTAGATTTAGGGTCGAACCCGGAAGTAATTATTTTTTGCACACAGTATACCTTAGGGGTACTAATTTTCGCGGGTATTTATTTTCGCGTATTTTCGCGAATATTGGTGATTGGTGATATTCGCGAAATTAAATACCCTCAAAATACCCGCTTTTTCGCATTTTATCTGCAATTTAAGCCAATTAACCCTTAAAAAGCAGTAAAAAAGGGGTCCATTCGCGAAAATAAATACCCGCAAAACACGTTTTTTTTTGTTCTCGCGAAAATAAATACCCGCGAAAATTAGTACCCCTAAGGTATTCATCATATCAAATTACATGGAAAAAAAACCCACCACTCAAATCCAATGTGAACGTTGTTTTTTTGGGCAAATGTTTGGAATGTTACATTAATATTTAGGGTCAAAAAAACCCAAAAACACCCATAAAAAAATGATTTAAAATAAAAAGATTTATATCATTCGAAAGCCCGTCAAATATAACAATTACTTCCGGGTTGGCCCTTTTTTTGCTCTTAATCTACCAGACTATATGATCAATATATTCATAGGAGAGTTGTTGTATTTTTTGACGATTCTCTGCTGACATATTTTTTGCTGCCATAGATTCACTTTAAAGTATCCTATTGTGAAGAAAATAACAAAATAAACAATATAAAAAACTCCTTTAAGAGTAGAAATTTTTAGGAGCAATTTTCGCGAAATGACAAATTTTAGAAATTATGAAGAAAAAACTTGCGAATGTGCTTTTACTGAAATGCAAATTTGTACATATATTGATTGCATAATTTCTTTTCAGAATCTCTGACAGTACCATATCACTGTTTAAAAGTTAATAATTTAGTTAACAAAATTGTTAACAAAATCTACGTCCCGCAAAAATTACTACCCACTTGGTATATACAATGTATCGTTTTATTCACGACCGCCCGAAAATAACTGCACCATTAATCGCCTCAAACATACATTCTGTTAAAATTTCTAATGATGATATGTGTATAGGTAAGGTTAACTGCAATCCACATGTCGATGCAACAGGATAGCACTTACAATTGGGGTTGCATGAATGGAGGAAGTTAATTGTTATTTTCTTTGCGAAACCAAGTGCTGGTACAGTTTCGCAACCAGTTATGAACCTTAGCAAATCTTTCAGTTTTATTTCGGAATTTTCTAAAAAAAAGTAAATTATTATAGTTATTCAGTCGTTGTATATATATTCAGCAGACTTGAAATATGATTGACTGTATTTATAAAGAAATTTATAGATTGGTCTTTTTAAAATAGATAAAATCATTTATAAAGGGGCATGTTATTGGCTCGGTCAATTGTCGAGATAGACTTAAGACTTGACAAGGCTTAAATCACGTGGTCTTACAGCCTGGAACCCAGTCTCCATCAACCAATTATTTTTTCAATTAAAGGCAGTGTACCTCCGAAAATTGGATTTCAACTTTGCTCTAAAAAGCTATGTTTTCCAAATAATTAATAAGACAGATAGTAGTCTAGAAATAAGGGTCGAAAATGCTTTAGTATATTGTGAAATTGATACGA
>JAYJMI010130316.1:0-10552 GCA_036873855.1 Sarsia tubulosa
TTTTTTAATATAATATAAAGGAAATCTACTTCGTCGCCTATACTTTTAAGTATAGAATATACTTTGTAAAAACTTTTTGAGCAGAAAATCACGCAGTTAGCTGGTTCCTGGGTAGAAGTTTTTCTTTTTTAGAAGCAGCTAACTTGCTACCAGTTAGCTATAAAGTGTAACTTCAAAATCAATCTTAACGAGACAATGCTCTCAATTTATTTCTTATACTTAGTCAAGTATTTTTTTAATGAACAAAATAGATTTCCTGTTCCTTTCTTCAAGCATGTCTCGATGATCCATTAAAACGCGGGTAAAAAAATATAAACAAAAACAAGGAAAATTCGACGTGACGTACGGCATTATTTGAAATGAAAACTTAAATTCTCTGGAAATAATATGATATGATTCTTCAAAATCTACAAGCGTTGTCTTTATATGAAAAGGCTGCTTTATCTTAAAAAAAAATTTGCGCGGGACTGTACCTTTAATATAGTACTATATTTTTTCTCGGTAGACATTGTTAGCTACAATCATGGTCAAAATATTTTAGACAAATAGGTAATTTCAGCGAAAATCGTCTTTTCAGAAAGATTTTTAATAGCTAATTTCTAAAGTTTTTCGCCTTTAATTGAAAAGTTCCCTGGTGGAGACTGGGCACTAGGTACCTGTCCCAAGTGGTTACGGCTTTTTCATTTGTCTTAAGTCACACTCGCCAATTGTCTGAGCCAATCGTTTTCATTCTTATCAATGAATAAACCGATAAAAACGCTTTGGGTGAAAATGAAAAAGCGTAGAAATAAGAAAAAGTCTACGCAATTTATGACCTTGATTGTATATGTAAAGAAAAGAGGCTCTGTTTTTGTGGCAGTCTTTTGGCGAAAATACGTTCTTTTTTCACCTCTTGCTTTCTATCAATATATGAAAAATAAGCATACGATTAATAAAAGTTATAAGGTTTCTTATGGACACGTATTTAGCATTTTATCTTTATATTCTTATAGAATATAGATTTTTAGAAAGAGCTCCAAAAAACTATCTTATCGTGTAACGAAGTGTTTGCATAACTTCCAGATTTGTAAGGGTACTTAATAGATTGTTAATATTAAGATTGTTTAGTTAAACGAAACCGAAAGCTGAAGTTATAAGGACCAACGACAACAAAAATGGTGAAAAACAATTTCAAAAAGATTTTATAACATATCTTAGCATTATTTCAATGGTTTTACCGATACAGCAGAAAACGAATATATACACTTTAAACTCGTGAAAAAGTACCTGTTTTGGATCACATCATAGTAAGTATTTTGTTTGAAAAATAGAGTTGATTTTGCTATAAAAAACTTTTCTATATTTAGTTTTCCAATGAAATGAATGAGCGTTCTATTTCGGCCAAGCATCTTATCTAATATCGTGATATTAAATCTGTTTCTCAGATCAGACTCTCATTTCCGACAATGAATTGCTATAGTCTGTGTCTATTCCAGTAAAATTCCGACAGAGACAGAGTAAATAGAAGTTCCCATTCATCAGCACGTCAATGGGAAGGACAGAGTAAATAGAAGCAATACCTCTTTCTCTCTTGTTGACTTATTTCCTTAAATATTATAGAGAAGTATTATAATAAACTATAATACTGGAATCTATATGATTCCTTTTCCGTAAAGTTAGGGATCTAAATCCATGGCAACAGTGTTACCCCTGGGAGTAGGGATGACTCCTCACCTGAGTCAGATTTTGGCTTTCCCTATCGATAAAATAAGAAATATATTTATAGTTTTTTTAATAAAGAGTATACTAAACTCCACTACTAGACTCCACTCCATATGTTGTTTTTGTGATCATTTAATTTGTTGTTAAACTTATGGTCTTGTTGTATCCATTGTACTGTTTCCTCGGGTATTTTGGAAATCTCTTGTAGTTTTTTTTTAGTTATTATTATAGCCACTACCTTTCTGCTTTTTACATGTTACTAAAATTTTGTTAGTTTTAATATTTTTAATACCTTTTGGCACATCCTCTCTCATTTTGGTTAATTCATGCGGTATATTAACATTATTGAAATGCCATTGTTGGTCATCCCCTTGACTGACATTTGCAATCAAGAATATATAGTTTCTTGTTGTTTTTAGTATCGACGTTATTGATAGCTAACATACCCTTATGATATTTGATGGTTTTTTTGAGTTTATTTTGAGTTTATCTTACTCTGGGTGTCAGTAGACTTGAAAAAAGTCGTTTTTAAAATATAGTCAAAGGTCGTAATATACGGGTTTCATTTACGGCACGTGAATGGCTGAGATTTTTTTCTTTCCTCTTCCAAACAGCGTAAAACTTTCTGTTCTAAGAAACGACTACATATGGTCTAAGTGTCAGAAAATTCCCCAGTTGCATTGTTTTATAGTTACAATTTTGAAATTATTAGTTCTTTTAAACTTTCCAACTTTTCTCTTACTTTTATTCTTTACGAGAGATTTTTGCCATTATCTGATTTAGGTTTTTCTTATTTCATCATCAGCTTGTACCTTATTTGTATAACATTTAAAAGTTCTTCATCCTCTGATTCCTCCTTATCAGAGTCTCCAGTGAGTTCTAATTCTAGTTTTCATAGTATCATTGTCATTATTAAGGAGTTGTATTGGTCTTTATGCTTTAAATTACAATTTAAATTTTTTATTAAAATATGCAACCATTGTAAATAAGTAAAATTATGAAACAATTTTATTAAAATAAATATTATATTTTAGCGAAGCTTTTCGTACATATGTACATCAT
Source organism: Sarsia tubulosa (assembly GCA_036873855.1). NCBI lineage: Eukaryota > Metazoa > Cnidaria > Hydrozoa > Anthoathecata > Corynidae > Sarsia > Sarsia tubulosa. The sequence goes on from JAYJMI010130316.1 coordinate 2,764, forward strand.
CAGGCGATAAAACAATAGCAAAACTTTTGGGAATTAAAGTTTAAATTGTTTAATTCAAGAGACACCATTCTTAAACAGTCTAATAAATTTTATGTCTAATTGGTCGTTTATTGTCGGCTTGTTTTTCATAATATAAAAAGCTTCCAAGATTTTTCGCTTTTTATTGTTTAATGAGGCGTTACAGAGTACCTTCCATGAGAATGCATGACCTCCGTTTTGAATTTTATCATGTTCAGTCCACCTTACTTGGGCGTTTTACTTGGTTTCTCCGATGTATTTCTCACCACATGTACACGTTCCTTCGTAAATAACAACTGATTTGTGTGTTTCTTTATCCTTTAGTGGGAAAAGAGATTTTACATTTCTTGTCTTCCAGGTAATTTTGAACTTAACTTTGTTGTCAGTAAAACTTTCAAGATGTTTTATTAGTTTATATGTTGATTGTTCGGTTCTTCGACAGTAAGGAATTTGCATTTTTATACTGAAACGTTCTTCCTTGAAAAGCCAATATGGTATCAAAGTCTTCTCATCTCTGTCTTCGTTCTCGAATGATCATATGATTGAATTGATAAACGCAGGTGGGTAACCGGCTTTCTTTAATTTGTCGAAAATTCCGTTCTTCTCATTCACAAAGTTAGAGCTAATTCTTTTCGCTCTGTGTAGTTCCCCTTTTATGATGGTGCGTTTGTATTTCTTTGGAACAGCTGATGTCCAGTGGAAGGGTAATTTTGATTCTTTTGGTGCAACCGAGAATGCTAAAGTATTTTCATTTCTCGTGATCATAGTTTCAAATAATTTCGAAGGATTCTTTTCAATAGTTAACATCAAGTTTGGATGGAACGAATTTAATTTATCTACAAGAATATCCGATTGGTTTCGTTTTCTTCTGTTATATGTGTCATCCACATACCTTTTGTAGAATTTGGGTTTGGCAGGAATGATAACAACCCTTACAACTTTATCCATAAAACAACCTGCAAACACGACAGAAGCAGGACCGCGCATGTAAACGCGGTCCTGTGGTTTTTATTAGATTGTTTAAGAATGGTGTCACTTGAATTAAACAATTTAAATTTTAATTCCCAAAAGTTTTGCTTGTCTATTTTAAACTTTTTACTTGATATATATAATTGTAATTTTTCTCATATTGTTTTATTGCCTGATGAGGTACAGATGTACGAAAAGCTTCGCTAGAATATAATATTTATTTTAATAAAATTTTTTCATAATTTTACTTACAAATTAAAAGTTTCATAAGACATAATCTACATGATTTCGAAATAGGATTGTAACTTGATGTAATTTTAGCTAATGGTCATTTGATACAACCTCGTTCCCAGAATAATTTTTCGCAAGAGAGGAATGCGAAGAAATACTGAGCGATCTTCTCTTAGCGAAAATTTATTGTGGGAACGAGGTTGCATTTGATACTAATGGTTCGTTAGATTCTTCTAATGACCAAATATGTTTGCAAAGTTCTGTTTCTTTTTCATACTTTTTATGACGTTTGGTAGTTGCTATATCAGTCTCACTTAATCTTATGTATGATTTAACCCGTGCGTTGTTTAATGTTGCTGTATACGCTTAGTAGATAATGTTTGAAGTTGTTATTTTATCAGGGACATCGTTTTTAAGAACCTTTTTTGATATGGGAAATTGAAATAGTTTTCATGTTCTCCATTCAACTGCATATTGATACTGACCTTGATATTGTTTTTATCAAATATTTTGTTATATCTATTTTCTTTATACTATATATACTCTATATATAGTCCTCCTTTTTTTTATTCTCGTACAGCAATTTTTTTTGGCAGAAAATATAAAAACACAAACAAAAAGATTACGGGTAATTTTGTCGCTTTAAGCAATGTTCAAGGTAGCAGAATGTTGGTACGAATATTTATGCTCGAATATGCTGAAATAGGACTACAAATGGCTATAGAGAAGACAATAAAAATAAAAATGAAGCATAGATAACTATTAAGAATTTAACAAACTATGAGACATATCTTTAATTTAAATGCTTCATTTATTTACTTGTTAAAGTTAGTGAAAAAGCACTTTATCATTCTAAATTCTAAAAGGTATATTCCTTTTTTTCAATATAGCCACGGAAGTTTTATTGGATTTCTATATTTCGTAGAAACCCATTCTTCCGCTAAGCCATTCCAACTTACCGAAACTATTGCTTTTAATAAGAACGACTTTTTTATATCTACGGTTTTTTCTTGCACCTGCAACGTCATAAATCCGCTATAATAGCTTTAAAATGTTGTAATTTTCACAATCTTTGTTTAAAACTGAAAAACAAATTACCATTATTTAACAACCAAAAATGAACAGATCCTGTTAACTATAAAAGTTAACTATTATTATACTAAAACAACTAAAAAAAGTCAAATTTAGGCCAATTTTGACCCTTTTTCCTGAATCAAAAATATATTTCATGAAGCAATGGTACTTCAACATCACGGAAAAAATCAAAAAAAAAATGAAAAGTTGCTAAAAATATGATAACAGTGTTTATTTGTCTTTCTTTGACTTAGTGAAATTTACAATGACAGTTTGTTTGTTTGTTTACCTAAGCAAAATAATTATTTTTGATATAATTGACAGTTTTCTTGTTTGCTTAAACAAGAGCCCTTATTTAATTTTCCCTTTGATATATTTTATGAAAATGTGTTGTCACATTCCTTCTTTATCTACACCTTTCGGTTTTTGCAGTCCCACTTCTGCAACTATTCTGTCTTTCATCTTGTTCTATTTTATGTTATAATCATTCTTTTCTAATCTAGCTAGTGAACTCTTATAATAAATTCCTACTCCCCCAAACAAGTTTTCCATGCAGGCCGTCTCAGATTATTATGAAATTATTTGTAAAGAAAAATCTTTTTATTTTTACTATGTTACTGAAGATAAAGTTTTTGATATTTCGAACAATGTAGAGCCATCAAAAGCAGCAGGTTTCGATAATCTTTCAGGAACATTTCTAAAAAATGGTGCAACAGTTCTAGCTAAGCCTTTGACACAAATTTGCAATCTCTACATCAAGCTTTCCAAGTTTCCTGATAATTGTAAGACTGCCAAACTTAAGCATATTTTCAAAAAGGGTGTAAAGACAGATCCAAAGAACTTCAGACCAATTCTTTGCTTCCTTCGAACTCAAAAGTTTTAGAAAAAGTCATACATGATCAAACTCAAGAGTTTTTAACTAATAATAAAATTTATTACAAATACCAGTCAGGCTTCAACCACAACACTCAACAGATTTTTGTTTGTCTTTTTTAAATAATAAAATTTTAAACGAGTTTTACTCAAGACTTTTAACAGGGATGATACTAATAGTTCTTCAAAAGGCATTTGATACTATTGACCACTTTGATAGGCATTTGATACTTGCTTAACAAGATGCAGTTTCTAAATTTGTTAAAAAATACCATTGCTTGGTTCAAATCTTATCTAGAAAATAGAGCATTTTTAGTAGCCATTGATACTGTCACGTCCAATGCTTGAATTCTTTCTTGTGGTCTTCCACAGGGATCTATTCTTGGACCTTTACTTTTTCTATTGTATGTAAATGACGTACCAGGAGCTATCAAGTTTCCAGAATTATTCATTCATGCAGACGACTCGTGCATTGTTTTTCGAGACAAAAATATAAAAAATATCGAAAATAAACTAATATTAGATTTTTCTAATTGATATGACCGTTTTTTAGATAATAAACTCAACATTCATTTTCGCGAAGACAAAACAAAATCTTTTCTTGTTGGTGGTAATAACAAATTAAAAAAAGGTGATGATTTCATAATTACTTCTGGTGAAACCGAAATTGAGCGTCACTCTAAAGTCACTTATTTAGGTTGTATCCTTGATGAGACTTTTTCGGGAGAATATATGGCACTAAAAGTTATCAGTAAAGTTAACTCAAGGCTAAGGTTTTTATATAGGAAAAATAAGTTTCTAATATGTTCTCTCAGATTACGCTCTTTCTATATATTTTGTAAATTATACATTTTATATAGAGAGATATGCAGAAATTTGGACGAAGGGGGATTCGAACCCACGACCTTGCCATATATATATTTTATTTATTTTGCAGAATTTTAACCGTTATAACTTTTGCGTAAGCTAAAAGTATTAAAATGGCTTCATCATAAACGATTACGGGAAATTTCGATCACTTTCCGATCGCATAATTACGTCATCATTTTAATTAAATAAATGAATCTCCTCCCGAGAAGATTTTTTTGTACTGTCTAAATAAAACTATTTATAATTGTTTTTTCTTAATTCTGCCACATGGATATAATGTAAGCCTACTTTTTTAATAACTTTTTCAAAAAAAAACCATTTTTTTATTCCCACATTAAAAAATATTTATGAAAAAGTAAACTAGCGAAACATTTTTTATGAAGGACAACACAGCTGTTTTTATGAAAATTATATTGCACATCTTTACTCTAAGCTTGTCATTTTTCTATTGCAAAGCCTCTGTATGTGCAAAAGTTTCTGCCGCCAGGCTGCTTGTTTTATATTAGCTTTTATATTTTGTTATTTATTTGATTTTTAACCTGATTTGATATAATTTTACTTGTAGTGAATAAAACTTACTTACTTACTTGCTTACTTAAGATTTGACAACCCTTGATTGATACTCTTCCCACAGGTACTTCTAGTAGCTGCAACTGTATATTGTGAAAGCAAAGCGATGGAAACTTTTTCTGTGTCATTGGGTTTAAGTATATACTCTGGCCATTTTTTTAATGATCAGCTGAAACTATTTTTAATTTTGTATCACTGTTCTGTTCCTTTAATTTTAAAAACTACAGTAAGCTGTGATCATATTTCGCGCGGACAAAATTTTGGTGGAAGTTGACAAAATCTGAAAACTTTGGTGGAGCTGACAAAATTTGAAAAAGTCAAATCACTTACTACAATATTGCACAAAAGCAATAAAATATCTTTCTCTGGAGTCTATGATGGTACGTTACACGATGTTACGAGATTTAGCACAGGCACAGGTGTAAGTTTTATTGTAGAGTATGACTTTTTTTATTTGTATACCTTTTTAATTTCGTTTGCCAATATCATTTAGAAAAAAATATGTCATATGTTACAGATATTGGTTGCCCATTTGTTGATATACCAATAAAGAAGGCTTTCGGGGAAGAAGTGCACACTTTTTTACATACTCATTTACGGGGCTATGATCGAGTTGGCGAAGGCAAGTTTATGGACTACTCTTATTACGACAAATATGGTGCACCCGTTCGTCTGGAAGATTCGTGGATAGAAGGCTACCACTGTGTTGAAAAAGAACTTGGTAAACATTTCAATCGTTGTATTAATACGGAAACAGATTTCCCTCTTGTGGCGGGCATGGCTGGCGGTGCACATTTATACCAACCTTGTGGACATGATGATAAACCTTGGGATTGGACAGGTCTGTTGTTTTAAGTTCATCATTTTTAAGACTCTGAAGTAGCATAGTTAATAGACAATACATGGTTGGGAAAATCACATACATTTACTCGATGTTAAAACTATGTTGAAATAAATAATTTGTGCAGGGTCAAATTCTCTACGGAGAACTTTCGTTTGTGAAAATAATTAGTTTTTTTGTATTTTTTATCGCTCCGCAGAGGAAAGAGTTTATTAGGGTAATTAGTAACACATATAAACAATAGGAAACAATAACTTAACCCTTCACAAATGTTTACAATAACTTATTTTATAGTTTCTAAACCACATCAGTCTATAAACTATGGAAGTAGATAGGTTTCCAAAAACATGTATTTTATCTTTTTAGATAGATAAAGATAATTTCAAATTACAACAGCCTTTCTATTTTCATTCAAAACGTTTATTGTTAAGTTATTTAATAACAAATATAAATGGAAACCAATTAAGCAGATATAGGATAATTGACTGCCCGCAGAGATTTGTATGTAAAATTGTGGAGGTAATATTGGATGCGCTTAAAGCTTATTTTACCATAGTTATTCAAAAAAAATGGTTCGGAAACTTGAAAGAAAACTCTTCCATACAGTTGTGCACGGTCCAGCCTGAGTAAATAGAGACCTTACGCATCTACGACGGTGACGTCAACGACAACGTGACTATTTAAAAATGATGTTGAAAACGTCAGATTTAGATTTTAAACGGTAGAAACTAAGTTAAAAATTTAATATTGATTTGTTTCTAAAGTTATTTTAAAAATAATTCTTTTTCCTCTCGTTGTCATCGGAACGTGGAAATTTATGATTAAAAGTTGTCTCTAGAATGTAAACAATTCTTAATGAGTACTGCTAATTTCCAATGGTAATTAATAGTCTTTAAGTTATAGCAATAGAAAATAGCTTCTTTTAAATAAACGTTTTCGTACTCGTTGCCGTCGTAGATGTGTAAGCCCTCTATTGTTTTTAAGTATTTTGTTGTAAAACGTGAATTAAACTAACGAGTAGCAGTGAGTGTTTTGTCACTGCTACTGTTCGAGCACTCAAAATGTTGAATGCGGAATGTGGAAACTGATAACATGCTCAGCTTGGAAAAACACCGTAAAGGGCATGCTTTTAAGCCCACTTGCATACAACACACTTTGCAGCGTAGAGAAGATATCCTCGCGAATAGTAATAGTAATACTTAATGCGTAAAAAAGAAAATACCTACCCTTACTCTTTGTTTTCTATTACTTAAATAATCGAGCAAGAGTTTAGTTGAGACATGAGATAGACCATACGCATTAAGTTTTGCAATTATTAAGTCATGTGGAAGACAATCAAACGCCTTTGAAAGGTCAGTAAAATTGACTCCAAAAGAACCTCCTTTATCTAGAATGTTTTTCCATTTTTCAATCATTACTGTTAAACAATTTTTGTGCACTATATCCCTTAGGAATCCACATTGGTATTTTGATAATATATGGTCAATGTAAGAAGAAAGCCTGTTATACATGCATCTCTCATAAATTTTGGAAATATTTGATAAAATACTCACAGGTCTATAATTGAAAGTTTCTGTCTTAGATCCTTTCTTATGCACAGCAGTTATATCAGCTTCCTTTGAATCTTTAGGAAAAATACCATTAGTGATACAAAGATTTGTATTTTGGCAAATAAGTGGTGCAAAAATATTAAAGTTTTCCTGTATGATTTTTGTTGGAATATCACTAATTCGATGTGTTTTAGTACTATCAAGCTTTCCTATTAAACCTTCAACTTCCTCAAGAGTAACAAATTCAAAATAAAAGTGATTAGACTGAATCTTATTCTTTATAGTATGCCTTATGCTTGGGTGGTTTTCAAATTTCTTAATAGCGATTTCTATTGGGTTAGATAGCAAGTTCTATTGGGTCAGATAGCAATTTCTAATGGTAACTACTTTCAATGGAGATCCTCAAACCACCGCTATTTGTTGTTACAGTTCAAGAAGATTTCGAAGTTGAAAGTTTCTAACAAGTTAAGTACCAAAGTGAAACATATTAATATTTGCTGGTGATTTCAAAGCACACTTGGGACAGATTGACAGATTGATTGATGATTGAATTTATTATGTTTTTAGGCGCCTTTTTGATATTCTTATTTCCCATTGGATGTTTATATATTCTTGACTCGATTAGATCTAATGTCATGTCGTAACACTGTTGGGTTAGGAAAATTATTCTTCTTTCTATTCGAAAGCAGCCAACGGAGCTGTTCTAAGAAAGAGCTGTTCTATGCAGTTTTCCTCCTTTGAGAAGCTATGTGTTCTAGGATGTTTCCGAAACCAGCCCCCTTTGAAATACTAG
>JAYJMI010130649.1:0-10549 GCA_036873855.1 Sarsia tubulosa
TTATGCCTTGTGTCCTAATTTCCTTTGACCTGTTTTTTTGGCTTGCCAACAAGGTGCTACGCTTCCGCAATTATTAGAGATATTTATTTGTATCGTATATTTTCCAGTTTAATCATTTATAAAGCCTGCAATAAATATATCAGAGCCATTACGGCATTAGTTCAGAACTTGGTGTATTTTGAAAATCTGCATTTTAAGGGGACAAGCAGTCAAGGAAATCTCTAAATTAAGCTGAATGAACGCAACCCTCCAGCTTTTCGAAAAGAAGATGAAATAGAAAATAAAAAAGAAGAAAAAAAGTAGAACGAACGAAAGGAAAGACCAAGAAAGAAAGAAAAAACGATATAGCTATACCTGCTGGCTTGAAAATACACCAGATGCCATTTGCTCAGATTTTATATTCTTATATTTTATATGCTGCACTGCTTGTTAAGTCTGTTAGATCATACAATCTGTTGTTGCATAATTACGTGAAAGTTATCATTGAGCGATTTAGCATTGACGTATCATATCACAGCTATATTCAGTAAAGCATATATTGCATATACCTACCGTAAATATCAGAGCTGTATATACTGTATATACTTTATACACTTTCATAAGCACTTTTATAGCTATACACGAGTAAACCTACTTGGAATATAATTGCTGTTAAAGAAAGTTTATTATCTTTATATCAATAAACAAACAATTTATTTAATTTATTGTATATTCCATTATTGGAATGATTATTTTAGAGAAACGGCAGTTTCTCTAAGTAATATTTGACATACGGTTTTTACAATAATAATTGGAATAATAATACGATAATAAAATATTCGATTTTGTATTATCAGAGATATGGAAGCTTTTTATCTTTTTCTTGTTCTTACAGCGAACTAAAGTTAGTTGGAGTCTATTTAGACGTAGACGCTTTTTTTAGATAACTATATAATAGTTTAAGAGAAGCCTTATCTAACTCATAGCTTCAAGTTTGACAATGAGTAAATCGTGTGGTATACAATCGTATGCTTTAGATAAAACTATTATAATTTGTTACCAGAATTATCCAGGCAAGTATGCCAGTTATTCAATAAGTCTAATAATGCATGTTGTGTAGAATAACCCTTCCTGAAATCACAAAGTTTTGAAGACAGAAAGTGGATAGTAAAAGTTTTTAATTATGTGAAAACGACTTTCTCATAAACTTTTGATAATAAAGGAAGAAGGCTAATTGGTCGGTAATTCGATTTACTAGTTGAGTCACCTTTTTTGCATATTGGAACTACATCGGCTAACTTTAATTCTGATGGAAAGGTACTTGTCATAATATATTTGTTTATACAATTTGATAGTGGAATTAATGCCACCTCTTTAGCTAACTTTAACATTTTTTGTTGAAATATTACCACTAGTTTTTGTTGTTGTTATATAATGTGTTTATATGTTTTGAAACTTCATTTGTAGAAACTGGTTTAAAACAAAATTCAAAATGTCTTGCATCATACATATCATATGTTTTTTCACATTTTATACTTGGATGATGACTATATTTCAATATCGAATTCGAGATTGGATCTAAGTGGTCTATAGTTTTAAATTTTTGTTATAGTCAAATATATCTATTGATTTTGTAATGTAAGTAAAACGTGAATTAAAGTTTGGCGCAGTAGTTGTTTTACAAGTATAACATTTTCGTATTCTATTAGTATTATCTGATTCAACACCTTTATTTGTGAAGTATGGTTTGAAAAATATCCAGAAATCTTTACTTTTGTTCCCCCTAGGTTGATTTAAACGTAGATGGTCCTTTTTTTAGTTATTAAAGTATTTTCTAAGTATATAAACTAAATACTCGACGACGTTAAGGCCGGTTCCATGTATCTTTGGAGCACCTTTCTTAAATTTGTTGCCTACTCGTATTTATTCCATTTATTTATTTATCCACATATTTATTCCATCGTATTTATTCCATAAGTTAAATTTATGTTTACATTTAACTAGAGTATAATTAAATCAAATTTAAAATTATTTTTTTCCATTTTTTTTTGATTTGATTTGCGGACGTCATCTTTTTGTCAAAAAAAGATGTTTTTAGCTCGGAGACACCATAGGGGAATTTTAAAAAGTATAATTTTGGGTGTTATAAAAGCGTCTTTAGGTACCTTTACTAAATCTATCTAGGTATATGTTGTCAAATTATTTGAACTATCAATATTAAGCATTTTAATCCCAATTTTGCCTGATGACGTCGTAATATTTTATAGAAAATCATATACTGCATCCGTAACAAAAGTGCTATGACATTTTCCTAGATAGATTTAATAGAGGTACTAATATATGCTTTTAAAACACTCAAAATTATACATTTTAATGATTCTCCTATGGTGCCCCTGAGTCAAAAATCACAATTTTTGGGCAAAAGCTAATGACCTCATCAAAACAAATCAAAAACATTTTTGGAAAAAAATAATTTTAAAATTTATTTAATTATACTGTAGTTAAATGTATAGCAAAAATTAATTTCGATGGAACAACTACGAATAGGCAACAAATTTAAAGAAAGTGCTCCAAATATTTATGGAACCGGCTTTAACGTCGCCGAGTAGAAGAAGAAAGAAACTTATAACAAAATTTTAGCTAATATGATAACTGTTTTATGAAAACTTCTCTTTCAGTTCTTATCTTCATATTATGATATGCCTGATATTATAATGAAAGTTCTAGAACACCTGCTAAACTCTCTTAAGGTCTGTTCTTTACATTACAGAGTTTAAATTGACCACCTTTCAAAGTTTCCATCAAGTTTTTTATATAATCCATGTTGTAAGCCAGCAGAAATTATTGAATTATTTTTGAACGGATAAAGTGAAAGGTGCAAATAACTTTCAAGAACATTTCGCGTAAAAATGTCTTCTAGTTGTTATAGAAAGATTCAAAATAATCGATTGGATAAATTTATTTTATTCATTTTTTATTGCAATTTTTTAACTAGAGACCAATTTCCCAGACGTTGTTCTGCCAGTAAAACTGAAAATTTATGATTTTCCTATCCAACTGCGTTTGCGCTTTGCAAGAAAACAGTAAGATATTTTCTATACTGGAATCCTTTGTTTTGATTTCTGTTATGTACTGTACTGTCCTGTTCTGTTTCTGTTCTGTTAAGTAAAGATCTAATGCACAAAAATTGACAAACTGAGTTTTCCTGACCAGTTAGTATCTTTTACCAGGTAAAAGCAACATTTGCATCTTATTTAGGGGTTTTAAATAATTATTTTGTTAAATTAAAGGTGCAACTTCAAGTGCTTTTTGGCCAAAAAATTAACCGCTACTAAAATTTGAGCAACTTTCTATATGTAGTTTTTGAAATACTTGCATTTCAAATACGCTAAACAATAGGAATCAAGAAGCAACTGCTCAATAACAGGAGGTTAATTTTACCCCTGAATTATTGCTAGCTACGCTTTTAACATATTAAATTTTATGAATATTATATACTACGTTGATTCAGTAAATTCATAGAATTTATTACAGTACCTAAATCAAAGTAAGTAAGTAAGTAAGTTTATTTCACTGTCAATGAAACATAAGTTAAAAACAACAAAAGAAGTTAAAAATGTAAAATTGCCTATAAATAGTAAATTTGCGTAAAAATAGTAAAAAACCAACACTTATTTTGCATAATCTGCCATTTTTCAGTAAATTTAAAGGTAGTACAAGTATAGCCAAAATGAAGTTGAATTAATGTATTACAAAGTATTTAATGCAATTGAAGAATTAAAAACTTGTTTTTTTCTGTATAAAAACATTAATCTCGTATTTATCTTTTTTGTAACATTCAAAGCCATAGATTCACCATTTAGATTTTCATCAATAATACAGCCTAAGTAGGATACCTTTGGGTGTTGCATAATCATAATATTTCCATAAGGAATAGCTAATGGGTCCAATTTCTTTGATTTACCTTTGGGTGCGAAAAGGATAGATTTGGTTTTGTCTTCCCCAAAATGTATACTTAATTTATTATCAACCAGCCATTACTATATGTAGCTTCGAAGGGAATTTTACTAAGGGTTATGGTTTATTTTAAAAAGATATGATGTAAATTATTAGTTATGAGGTTTTAAACCTTATTCGTAATCGTTTGGAAAAATTGAAAATAGTTTCGTAATCTACGAAGGGACACGCTTCTAATTAGAAAATTTTGAGCCAGTGCCTCTTTAATATTATGCTATTATTTCTTTATTAATCGTTTTAATATTTACAATCAATGGTTTATACCAATACCGGCTCAGGTTCCCAGCGCTGAGAGTATGGAATTGGTGATATATCACTGGCTTCTCCGTCCCCTTCGTGTACAAATCTGGAAAAGAGAGATTCGAACTGCTGATTGTGAGACGTACTGCATTCGCTTAGTGTAAAATAAGTTACCAAAGTAATGTCGTACAGGTAGCTCAGTTGGTTGGAGCGTCTCCGACCTAAGGGAAGGTCGTGGGATCAAATCTAAAATTTGAATATTACGATTATAACTGTAACATAGATATTGTGTTGTTATTGATAACTACATAAACTTTGTGAAATGTGAAAATTTGACCCCATTTTTATGCGTAGTTTTTGAGAAAATCTGAGAACAGGAATTGCAAACGGCAAAAACAGCGAATAGCTTTTGAAGTTTAATAGGCTATATCTAGTCTAGATAAACAGAAGAAAACAAGCAAAAAATGTTCGGAATCATTTTACTTTTTTGATTTGCTGTATGAAACGAGATGATTTTTACCAGCTTTGTTGGCTATCGCATGCTCTACAATGATTTTTAAAAATTCTTTCAAAAATTATTTTACCTGAGTAATCCCAATTACGATGAGATAGATAGTTTGTAAATTTGCTCTTAGTAATTTGTTCAATAGAGTAAAAAAATGTAAGAATATGTTCATAAACTGAGTGCAAAGATGGTACGATATGAGATAGGTATGTTGAGAAACATTTCTTTAGAATGAAAGCTTGTCTGGTGCATTTCACATGAGTTTTCGCAAAAATAGTATTGAATACTGGTTTCAGTAAAAAAGTAATTTCAGAATAAGCTTATGTTTATATTGAGATGACGCAAAAACTTTGACGAAAATTGCTCTAACTAAGCAAAACAACTTTGGTTATAAGTAAACAATTAAATCGAATTATATCTTTAAATCGTTTACTTTTGCTCATGAGTTTTATGAACTTTGCTGATAAGTTTTATGATAAAAAAAGATAAATAAGCGTTCTCAAAAATGACTTTCCTAGTGTAATGACGTCGTAAAATTTGTCATCATTTGTCATCAAGAACCATCATGATGTCATAAAAATGGCCTGATAAGAATTGTGTCATCTTGCAGAACCGATAATGAATTACATCATCTAATCATAATGAAGTAACTCGGAATGAAAGCCAGATTTATCTTTCCTCTATAAAGTTATTGTGAAATACTATTATTTGCTGAGGAAAGCCAAGAATTCTTTATCAAAGTTTCATTACTTTTATCTACTTAACTTTCGATATAACAACCATTAGGAAAACAATATAACTAAGAAAAAATCAAACTTTCACCAAGAAGCTTAGAAATGTACCTATAAGAACAGATAGAATGACGTGGTTCGTGCACATTAGTTTTAAAAACTACATATAAAAACTACACATAAAAAACGACAGAAGATATACCTTAAACATCCGACTATAAGCCCAGGGCTTATACTCTTTCGTAAGCACTTTTTGTACGGGCATATATGCGGGGGGCTTATATACGAGGGGCTTATACATGGAATGGAAATACTGTTAAGAAAAACTTTATATTTTATACCGATAAACAAACAATTCCTCATATTTGTTGTTTATTCCATCTATTTTATCATAATTTTTATTTATTTTTTATCTTTTTGAGTGGGCTTATACATGGGGGGGGGGTTGGGGGAGGCTTGTACACGTACACGGGGGAATTATACATGGAGGAAAGTTGTGTTACCGACTATGGTGGACTGATACATAGGGAGGGGTCTTATATACGGAGGGGGGGTTATAGTCGGATGTTTACGGAAGTCAATAGAAATAGTAACAAATAATTTATCCATTAGAATGATCAAAAATCAAATCATCATAAAAATATCACGTCAATATACTCCAGGAGTTCGCGACAGTTTTTTTCATCTCATTTTCTCCAGAATTTTCTTATTTGAATTATGGATGTGCAGGGATATGGGAGAATGGTTTATGTGAACATCAAAATAATTTTGGTCAGATGTAATTAAAATAATTTTATTAAAAAACCCAGCTTAGGTGCATAGTGCCACCTAATGAAATATCTGAAATTAAATAAAATATGTGAAAAACTTATTATCTACTGGTCCTTGTTTTCGCAATGATTTATATGTGACAATTTTCTTTATGTAGTTCGCATTAAAAAATCATTTTTAGACTAGATTTAGTTGTATATAAAATGCTCTGGATTTCGGAATTGAAACTTGCGGAGGAAATTGAAAAAGAAAGTTAGTTGTCCTTTTTCATTTACGACGATATAAAAAGAGATGTTTTCCTAGTTGTAAAACTTTGATTCAGTCAAAAAAAAAATTAACAGACAGCTACCTATAAAAGTTTTAAAGGTTAATTTCTAAATAAATTCCCTATATATAATTTAGGTACTTTAGCATTTTAAAAAATAGGTTTCATGATTGAGTATTTTTCGCCAAAATAATAGAGTCATTTTCTTCTAAACTACACATAGAAAATGACTGAATTTTTTTCCAGTGCTTGTGTTTGATATATCAGTGGAGGCACTAAATACGATAAAGCAATTGTTATGGTTGATATACATCAGCCTTTCCTAGACCTCTGTGTGAATTTTCAAGTCAATTTTCAAAATTTTGTTTTAAGTTTCACTTTATTTTCTAAAATATAGAATGTCCTTAAATTATCAATTTTGGGGTTTTCCCAAGGTCAAAAATATGGGGATTTTAGTAATGGATCTTTGTGCCACTTTTCAACACTGTGATAATTTTGCTGAGGTTTGTTATTTTGCCTGCTAATTCCACTCGACTTTGATATAGCTAAAAGCAGGGAGTAAATGTTTATCTATACTTTTTGAAATCAACCAAAAAACATTATTCCTTCTTATTTCATATCGGACAAACTTTATACTGCATTGTTTTTAAGATTACTCAAAAACACTTAAAGTTTGGACTTATTATGTTTTTTTAATTTTTATTAGTCAGCTGTTTTCCGTTATCATTTACCACAAATTACTATTAATAAAATTATGCCATATCAAATAATTATTGCTTCAATTACCTTTTCCTTTATAATGAGTCAGTCTTCATATAAAAGATTGCTTTATATTATAGTATATCAATTTAGAATCAAGTATTAACAGCAAATTATTTAATTGTTAATTAAGAATAATTATAAATTAAGTGACAGAAACGGTAATTACCGGGAAGTACAATTTTAAAATTTTGGAAATCTGTGCTTAATTTCAAAAAATCATAAGATTAGGTACGGAAATCTTATGTAACAGATAAATAGTTTCAAATCAGTTACATTATCCTTCAAATGTTAATTAATGCTAGTAAAGAGAAATCATTACCACAATTTTTTTAATTCTTTTATATGGAAAGTTATCCAATTTAAGATAGGACGCAAAAAACCCTAGACTAGATATAGTCTATTAAACTTCAAAAGCCGTTTCGCTGTTTTTGCCGTTTTCTGCTTCCCGTTTCTCCGATTTTTTCTCGACTTTTGTTTTTCGACCTTTTTAAGAAACGGCTTATCAAGTCTAAAAAAACCCTAACGTAGGACTAAACCTGCTTCAATTAAGTTGTTGAACCTGTAACACCTAGATTTATACATACTTTTATGCACGTATATTTCAATGGAATCAACCATTTATAATTTTGTCAATAAAAAGCAGAAGTAACAAGGAAAACTGTGCTAAATATCTTATTCTAAAGCTTAATTCATTCAGAAACAGAAATATCTTGAATACAATTTTAGATAAATAAATAAAATAAAAACTGATACTGTGATAATATATCATGGTTGAAACTGCGATGTATTATCACAGTATCAGTTTTCGCAAGGGTTTGGAATTAATATTTCCAGACTTTGGATATTGACGCACCCACGTATAACCTCAGTCAAAAACAAGTTTTTGTTATGTATCTTAAATCTATCCAAATAGCCTGCTGCAAACTAAGTTCTTACTTATGACTGCTTCGGCAGACCTGGTTTAGGGTGCCTCGCCTAGTTTGCATGTATCATAGTTAGTCTAGGAGTAGAGGCCGAAACTGCTATGATGCTACGTATGCTCTTTGGATAAGTTTAATATACAATACAAGGATATTTGGAATTGTCTAAAAATGTTTTTTGGAAGTTTTTCAATTAGAACAACAATGAAGAAGTGTGTAGCTCTAATTTAAAATTTAGGGTGAGCTTTCCTTGTAGCTTGGAAGAAAAATTTAATTTGTCCAGGAATAAAGTTTAGTTCCTTGATTTAATACTTGGAACAAGGAATGGTTTATATAAGTATATGTGACTTATAATAAGTTTTGCTTTGTAGTGAATTTGTGGAAAAATAATGCTTACCAATAATTTATTTATATTTTTGATGTTAAACAATACTTGCTCTAGAAAATATTTAATCTTCACCTTGGTAACCCTAGAGCAGCAAGTAAGAAAAGTATTCCTCTCGGAAAGAGCATGTGTTCTAAGCAATTTATTGCCGCAACCTTAAAACCTAGTAAGTGAAAATGAGAAAAGTATGCCGCCTCGGAAAACGTATCTGTTCTATAATAAACTGTTTGTCCTCCTCCTAAAACATAGCTGTTCAAAGGAAGTTTATTACCCTCCTCGGAAACTATATGTGTTTCACATCTTAAATTGAAGTTTCTCTGAGATTTAAAACACATGATTGTACAATCTGTAAAATGTGTAGACTTTTTCTTATTTTAATAATTTTTCGATTTTACCACAAGCGTTTAATAACAATTTAATCATCGTTGGAAGTGGAAATGATTGGATCGGACAATCGAGCTTGGCTTAATACTTAGGACCTTAGGAATCTACGAACCAAGTGAAATAGCCGTAACCACATGGAACAGGAGTCTATTGCCCAGTCTCCAATTTGGAATTTTCGTTTTTTCAATTCTCAATTGTCGCAAGAGTCTTCATTTGATACTTCTGATGTTCGTTGTCTCGCAGCACGTTTCTATATTTAGTACTATTTCCACATTCATAAAAACCCCATAGATAAACCCTATAACTATGGTAATAAAAAGTTAAAAGAATATCTGCAACGTCGCTTTTTCTTATCCTGATTCTCTATTAAAAAAACTAAATATCCTGTTAGGACGAATTAAAACTTATTTCCAGCAATTGTCAAATTTGAGGAAAATATCAATTGTTCTTAATTATCCTGTACAAGAGGCTTAGATTAAATTTAATAACAGCGATTAATTATTTTTTTGCCAATTTTAATTTAAAAGTTGTGATTTTCGTCAAAGGATGTTGCAAATCTAAACACTGATTCATGATCTTAAAAGCGAAATTTTTACTAGCAGTGTGGTTTCCATTAACATAGTTTGAAATAAGATTTGCTGTAGCTTAACAAACCGTGTATCTGAGAAGAGCATATTTTTTCCTAGATATATATTTTGATGTATAATAAGAAGTAAAGTTTAGACACTAGAAAATTTCTTGATCTTTTCCTCATTTCATATAGCTGATCAAAAAGAAGATCTAGTTTAGAAGCTTGATGGAAATCTTCATTACGTTTTTTCATTTACTTTTTCACTTTTTTGGTTGATTTCAGATAAATCAACCGAGGTTTTTAACAAAATTTTAGAAATCATCCCGAGCGCAGCCAGGTTGATTTCAAAACTTTTGTTAAATAACCGAGGATTGATTTATTTCAAAATCAACCGAAGAAACATGTGATTCCTGGTTAATCACATAAAACAATAAATCAGTTTCACCACTAGTTTTTGCTTGAAATATAAGTGTTTTTTATAAAAACATTCGAAATAAATATTTTCGAATTTTCTTTTTCTTTGCAATGCAATCTTTTTTTCGATCTCCGGTTGATTACAAGCTCCGGTTGATTACAAAATTCGCTCCGGTTGATTTCAAATGAAAACACCGGAGTTTACATTAAAACTTCAGGTGTGATTACAAAGAGTATGTGATTAATTTAAAAACTTTATATATGCTCACTCAGGTACAACTTTATTGAATTTAATGTATTGCAAATAGCAGTGTGAGACCAGTCAATCTGGTAAATATTTGCTCATGAGATTCATTTGATCTTTGCAATAAAGCTCACTTGCTTCTTTATTTCTTTTGTATACCGATTTTGAAATACAAATATCTCAAAAACTACACATAGAAATTGGCTCATATTTTCACAGAATGTTACTAACATCGTCATCTTTCAATTTACAAAGTTTCAGTAAGGATTAATTATTTTGACCAAAACACCTGAGTAAGTCCCATTAAACTGCAACTTAGAACAGATATTGTTTTTTGACATTAACAACTTTGTTGAAAGCG
>JAYJMI010130760.1:0-10547 GCA_036873855.1 Sarsia tubulosa
TGTTGCTTGAATTATTTGATATCCAAATTTTGTGCGGTTATTCAGTGAGATTCTATATAAAATCAAAGAGTAAAATCAAATTCTGCATGATTAGGACTTTATTTCAAAATAATGTTTCATAGCATATTGTGCTGACAAACTTTCAAATTTATATCAGAGAGATGTTAGTTTTGTGGGGGTACTGTGACACTTCATCATTTGTTTATTATTTCTTCATTTTTTATTTTAGGAAACATTAGTAGTTTAGGTTCTTCAAAGTGTGAGTTATGTCCAGCAGGCTACTCTTGTTCAAATACCAGTGACCCTTCTAAAAATCGAGCCTGTGTGCCAGGATCATATTCTATTGCAGGTGCTACTGTTTGTACACCTTGTCAAGCTGGTAGCTTTTGTCCCAGTACTGCGTAAGTAATTGCTTCTTGTACTGATCATAAGCTTCTTGTACTTTCTTGTGCTTCTGATACTTCTTGTACTTTAATGATCATTGCTTCTTGTTTCTTTCCTCAAGAAAAATTGAAGTAATTAACTCTATTTTTACTCACACAGTCACTTTTCACAGAGTTTTTGAGTTAAGGATTATCAACATTTAACAACAGATAAGAACATCAATAGAAAATGAAGCTTCTTGCTTGTTTGTGCCATTCCTGCTGTCATATAAAGTATATATTTACAATATTATTTATCATATGGATTTCAATTTTGAACTTTTTTCTTAAGCTTTCTATATTTTTGGACTCCCTGCTTTGCCGACTTAAAAATTCCGTCTCGTTTGTTTGTCTGTTCGACCATTGATATCTCAAGATTGCCTCATGATGTTAGACATCCATAAATGATAAAAAGTAACAGAGCCAGATTTTTATTGAAAATTCTTGTTTGTCCGAAATCAGGTTAAGTGGGGCAAATTTGGGCCAAAATACGTAAAAGACATTTTACCTACTTGTATCTCAAGATCTGTTCATTATATATTAATAGTTTTTGGCATAAAGTTAGAAAATTCCTATATTTCAGATTTTCTTGATTTGGGCAAGCGAGGCAAATTTGTGCCAAAACAGTCACTTGAATGTAAAAATTTTTTTCTTCTTCTAGGTTAAGCATAACCATCAAATGTAGCCCTGGTCAGTATTCTGTTGGTAGTTCATCAGAATGTTTGGATTGTCCAGCAGGTTCTTACTGTAGCGATGGTATAAACCAAGGTGAATGTCAACAAGGTTACTTCTCAACAGCTGGTGCAGACCAGTGCACAAAATGTCCTGCAGGGTTTGCCTGTCCAAATAAAACATCGGATGCAATGATAACATGTAAAGCTGGTAGTTATTCAATAGGTGGAAAGATTGTATGTACACAATGTATCAAAGGAAAGTAAGAACGATTTTATTAAACAGTAATATCTTATGATTAGGCTGATTGCTTGTCAAATTATCCACTTCAATGGTTATTTAAAAGTTTAAAGGAAGTTACTGAGTTTTTTTAAATTTTGACTATTTTTGCTAAATATTTTAACTAAATATAAAACTGGTTTTGTTTAGCCACTGTCCATTTACAACTAAAGACATTATGATTGCCTGTGTAGCTGGAAGTTTTGCTTTAGCTGGCCAATCATCATGCACATCATGTCCTGCAGGGAAGCAATGTCCATCTCTTGATCAAGATGTACAGTAAGTATCAGTTTTCTTCATGCCTCTTTCTGAAGAAGCACTTTACTACGATTACATTATACACCAAAAAAATAGTTAGTAATAGAATAATAAAGTTTTTTTCTTCTTTGTATTAGACTATTTTTAACAAAAAGTTTAAATTTTGTAAATATATATTTAGTACTATTATTTATGCTTTGTATCACTCTTATCGAACAAAAAAAATCTCAAAATGAATTCTCAATTAACAGGTTTTTCCTAGGTCAATAAATAAAGTTAATATGCTGAAACTTGCTTCAATACAAAACATAGCTGTACAAGTAATTCAATTTTTGGGGAGTACAGTATTTCATAAATAGTAAATATTTTTTTCCTGTAACAAATTATTACTAATCAACATTTCTGTATGTAGACAAGACTGCGACCCTGGTAAATACTCTCTTGGTAATGCACAAGCATGTACTGGTTGTGACGCTGGCTATCAATGTCCTGATGCAAGAAAACCGCCATCTAGATGTACGCAAGGATATTATTCGTTTGGGTGGGCGGTAACTTGTACCCGATGTCAAGCTGGCTATGAATGCTCCGATAACACAGGTGAACTTTTTGTCAAAACTAATTTTTGACCAAAATTTTGATTTAAAAAAAATAGCACTTGTTTTCTTTTAAGAATTTTTGTTGTTTTGTTTGTTTGACTAAATTTTTTTGGCATATTGTTTCTAGATCCAAACATTTGTCCTGTTGGTACATATTCAGAAAGTGGATCGATATCATGTAGCAAATGTGACACAGGCTACACATGTATTGCAGGCTCAACTAGTGCTACACCAAAAGTGGGTAAGTGTAGGTCAACCTAATGTCAACTTCACTTCTTGACCAACAAAAAAAACTTAGAATTGCATAATCTAAAATAACGAATTTAGTAATATCTACCTCACAATCTTAAGTTTTTGTTTTTTGTTAGCATTTTTAAGGGTTTTCTTAATTGGCTTACAGCAATATTTGTAAAATGTATTTGAATGTGAATCTAATGGAAGAAGTTTAGTAATATTTCTTTGACTTATAGAAAATTCATATCTTTATTATTCTTAGGACTTTGCAATGCTGGTGGCTATTGCGATGGTAAAACATTCACACCTTGTCCACGGGGTACATACAACAATAATACTGGTGCCAACACATTAAAACGATGCTCAGTTTGTCCTATCACCTTTTATTGTGATGGTCCAGGTGTCATAGATTATTCAATATTTGATTGTCCTACGGGTCACTATTGTCCACAAGGGACACATTACAGCACTGAATATCCATGTCCTGCAGGGACTTATAACACAAACACTGGGGCTCCTGACGAATCTTATTGTTTCAGTTGTCCTGCAAAATTTTATTGTCCCCAGGGTACATCAAACCCTAAAGATTGTCCGGAAGGATATTACTGCCCTGAAGGAACTGGTGATGATAAAATGCATTCATGCCCTCTTGGAACATATTCTGATCAAAAGAATTTAGAAAGTAAAGTCGAATGTAAGAACTGTACAGTCGGTAACTACTGTCCAAATCAACCGACACCATCATATATACCAACACCTTGTCCTGCTGGAACATATAACCCTAAAACAAACATGGGTTATCTATTAGATTGTAAACCTTGTGAACCTGGTTTTGCTTGCAAAGATGCAGGAATGAGTAGTTCAACCATTTATCCATGCAGTGCTGGACATTACTGCCCTTATGGGACAGTAGAAGTCAAACAATATCCATGCCAGCCTGGAACCTATACCACATCAACAAGTTTAACCAGCTCTGAAGAATGTACAGTATGCCCTGCATCATTTGCTTGTGAGTGGGGTACAACAGGAGGTATTGGAGCAAATCCATGGAAGCAATGTTCCACAGGACACTATTGTCCACTAGGTAAATTCATTTGTGTGTGTTGACTTGACTTGATAACTTTTTTTGAGGTTGCTCTTAAACATATTCTACTTGAGAAAAGAATGAAACATTTGAAAGCTGTCCCTACGTAATAATATCAGTTTGTATTTATCACTGATATAATGCTTTTCAATGTCTTCTAATGATAGGTGCCTCAGAGAGTGGTTTTTTGTATATATATAACCTTATTGGTGGTAAGTTTTTACCTTATTGTGATGTTAAAATTAAAGGGTGGTGAACATGGTATGGAACTCTGTTTTTTTATACACACCTATTGTATCTATTATTTGTATTGCAGGTACTCCATGGGCCAAAAGATATCCATGCCCTCCTGGTACATACACTAGTAGTTCATCGTTATTTGCTTCACATCAATGTACCCCCTGTAATGAAACCTATTACTGTAATGGTGGAGAAAGTGCACCTACAGCCACCTGTCCAAAAGGTTATTACTGCCCAATTAATACTAGATTCGATCATGAATATCCTTGCCCAAATAGAACATATAATTCATTGACAGGAAGAAAAAGTGTTGGTCAATGTAAAAATTGTACACTTGGAAATTATTGTGAGAAATCTGCCATTGCTCCCGTTGCATGTCCACATGGCACGTATATGCCATATGGTAATAATGAAGCTACAAATACACAGAGTGGTACACCAGCTGGTTATCTGTTTGACTGTTTACCATGCCCTGGTGGAAATAAATGTTTAAATGAAACTATCAATCCAATAACTTGTTTAAAAGGTTTTTATTCAAAGCAAGGACAATCTACTTGCCAGGTAATTTAGGTTTTTAATTTAATTTGTCTTATTAATGTTTTTAAGTAACCTAAAGTTTGAAATTATTATTTCTTGCTTAACAGTTTCATATTTGTCTTTAAAACAAATATTTCATAATGGTTTCTAAAACTTCAAACACTTATGTTTCTTTTCATTAGACATGTGAGAAAGGGTATTATTGTGATAACGAGACAACATCAGAAGATGCGATGAAAGCATCGAAACAATGTCCACCCAGTAAATATTGTTTTGGTGGATTAACAGATATTAGCGAAGCCGTTGATTGTGCAAAAGGACATTATTGCCCTCAAGGTATAAAATAAAAATTAGTGAAAAATATTTTTTAAAGTTTTTTATTATTAAAGAAGCACGTTGAGCATAAAGTCATTGGTTGATGCTTAAACAAATTGCTTTGTTTGGAGTCAGTCTCAAATCTCAAATAAATGACTTGTAATAAGTTTAAATGTTTTTTTAGCAACGCCTCGTCAAATTCCATGTCCTGTCGGAACATTTAATGAAGCTGTTGCTGGATCATCACTAGACTCCTGTCTTCCTTGCACTGCAGGCTATTACTGTGAAGAACAGACCATAACACCTACAAAAGTTTGTCAGCCAGGATATTATTGTCCAACTAACATATCAGATGGGATATCGAGTAAACTGATAGGATCTTATGGTCCATACCAAGTACCTTGTCCTGCTTCTACTTTTAACAATCTAACTCAAGGAGCCACTTTAAATGATTGCACATCGTGTCTTGTTGGTTTTTACTGCATTGAAGGATCTGTAATACCTAAAGTTTGTCCACAAGGATTTTTTTGTCCAGCTGTATCACCAACTCCATCTCCATGCCCCCTTGGAACTTATGGTAATTCTATTGAACTACATGCTGAAGTTGACTGTACAATATGTGATCCTGGAAAGTAGGTTGCTTCTATATATTTGTTTCTGACTTTGTAAACAACAGTTTGAGTCACATTTATCCCGTCATTTCATTTATCCTCTTTATCGTCATTTTTTTTCTGTTTTTCTACACATGACTAAAATATGAAAGAGTGACTAACCTTGATTTAAAGAAGTTTTTATTTAAAAAGTTTAAATTTGTCCAAAAATATATATTTTATAAACTTCTCAAGATCCCATGCAGGTATATTGTTTTATACAAAGTTAGGAAACATTTTAAACCAAAATAAATTTGTTTAGATAAAGGTTTATTGTGTAAACTGTTTTGGCATTTTTTATTTGTTTTACCATAAAACTGTGAATTTGAGACTGAAATTTAACCACCTGCTAATTTAAATTTATCTTCTTTTCTTTTGTTCAAAATTTTTACTATCCATGTCAACAATTAATTTCATATTTATGCTTTTTATTTGACTATACCCTACATTTGTTTAATTTTGTGACTGTGTGTCTAACATGTAATTATCATTATTTTTACTTATTGAATTTTCAAGGTATTTTTGTTGTTTTTATTTGCTTTATTTCTACCTACCATCCTTGTATAGCATGTATAGATTATATCAATTTAAGTTTGCTGGATAGTTACCTTGTTGAGTTTGTATTTCAGGTTTTGTGATGCTCAGGGTTTAACAGAAGTGCGCGGATCTTGTGACCCTGGTTATGTTTGTTACAATCGATCTGATACCAGCAGTCCTTTAGATGGTATAATCGGTGAAAGATGTCCTGCGGGTGGTTTTTGCCCAAGTGGAAGTTTCCAATCTGATCCTTGTCCATCCGGCTTCTATTCGAATACAGCAGGTGCCTCTAATAAGCAAGATTGCAGAGACTGTGATCCTGGTTTTTACTGTGCTAGTGCAAGTCAACCTAAACCTGATGGACCTTGTTATGCAGGCTATTACTGTCCTATTGGAGCAAAAAGTGCTACGCAGAATGCAACTGATGTTGGTTATTATTCTACAAACGGCTCTTCAGCACCACTTGAATGTCTCATTGGTTTTTACCAACCACAAACAGCACAAGGCTCTTGTTTACCATGTCAAAATGGTAGCTATTGCCCTGAGCAACGATTGAATACTACAGAAAGTTGTACAAAGGGACATTACTGTCCATCAGGTAGTTCTGATCCGTTCCCATGTCCATTTGGTACGTACAATAATGATACTGGTGCAGCATCTGTAGATGATTGTGTATCTTGTGATAAGGGAAAGTATTGTGATAGAGCATCCATCATACCAACAGGTAAACAAGATGTTTTTATAATTGATTTATTGTATTTATTTTATTTATTTTTATTATATACATATTCAGAAGTTTCCTGCTCGTGTGCATGTTTCATAGGCTAAATTCTATTTAAGATTTTTTAAATTAGTTATCAGGTTAACTTTTTAATGATATTAAGCAAAGAAAAGAAGCTATTTTCTTTTACAAAAACCTTAAAAATGATGATTACATATTGAAATCAGGAGAAGTTGTTATTCTAAAGACAACTTCAAATCAAAAAAAAAAACTGTTTTTAAATAGTCATATTCTTTTCCATGTGACAGATGTGAAAGTAGCTTTTATTATATAACTTTGACAATTACTAATTGTTTTCGAACATTTTGAAGGTACATGCGAAGCTGGTTATATATGTTTTGGTGGTGCAGAATTTTCTCAACCTATTGTTGATTTACCATGGGGAAGACGTTGTGATGAAGGTTTTTATTGTGAAGAGGGAACAGAAAAACAAATGCCATGTCCTCCTGGTACCTTTAGGTAAAGATTTATTTTACTATTGAACACACGGTTTGTTTGTTGTTGAAAAATTTAAAGAGTTCCCACCGATTGATATATTTGATTGGTATTATAACTTCTGCAATTACAGACAAGTTAATATGTTGTTTATATAATTATGAATTATCTAATCTTAGAACAAAGTTGCATCTTCAAGCTATTCATATTGATTAATACTAATATTTTAGTTTGTGAGGCAAATAAAAATATCTATAGCTCAGTCGGGAGAGTAGGGCAGTACTGATGTCTAGGTCGTGGGTTCGAATCCCACTTGGTCTGTGTTTCTGCATATCTCTATATAGAATATATCATTTCTTTAGAAATATTCGAGGTGGTAAAACATTAGCGGATTGCTTTCCATGTTTAGCTGGCAATTATTGTCCTTCAGAAAATAGTACTGCATCAGTGCTACAATGTACGCAAGGGTATTTCTGTGAAGAAGGAAATTATTTGGCTGAACCTTTATATGCAAATGGTACGGCAAAGGGACAAATATGCCCTGAAGGTTTTATTTGTCCGAATGGAACCAAGAAACTTATTCCTTGTGAAAGAGGTAAGAAATCTTTAAATCCAAAAATTACCATCATATTAAGACGATATATTTATTTTACATTATTTTATTTCACAATTACTTGAAAATAAGCACTACAACACTTCTAGATTACTAAAAATATTATAGAAAGAGCTAACAACTAATATAGGTTGTTTTTTTAAATTAATTATAATATAAACAGCTTTTATAATTCACTTTCTTTTTAATTAAATATAAATTCAATGTTTTTTAGGTCGTTATGCCAATGGACCTGGGTCTTTTAAATGTGAGGTATGTCCAGCTGGTCAACGGTGTGAAGCAGGAACAAATAGTCCTGCAGATTGTCCTCAAGGTTATTACTGTTTATCTGGAGGTAGTGATTGGCCTGTCAATAAATGTCCAATAGGTACTTTTGGTGCATCAATTAATCTAACACAAGCAAGTGAATGTACTGATTGTTCAGCTGGGAAATACTGTGATAGAGAAGGTGCAACAAACTACACTGGTGCTTGTAATGCTGGCCACTGGTGTAAAACGAAAAGTACTCTCCCTAACCCCTTTAATGATGTATCAAATGAAAATTTTGGTCTTTGCCCTCCTGGTGGTTATTATTGTCCACAAGGAACTAATATCCCCACTCTTTGCCCCCCTGGTACATTTTCAAAAGGAAGAGGTTTAATGTCAGTAAATCAATGCACAAAATGTACACCTGGAGGTTATTGCGACAAAGGAAATCAAACGGTGGTGACAGGTTTGTGTACGGAAGGATATTTTTGTAAGTATGGATCGTCAGAAGCTGCTCCTGTAAATAAAGTGTATGGTGATATATGTCCTGTAGGAACATTCTGTGAAACGGGTAGCATGGAGCCCACATTGTGTCAAACTGGCACATACAATAATGAAACTGGTCAAAAACAATGCAAAGCATGTCCGAAAGGGTTCTATTGTGAATCAGGGAGTGTCTATCCTTCTTCATGTCCAAAAGGGTTTTGGTGTAGCCAAAGAACTCAGTCTAAATATGAAACACCTTGTCCAGCAGGTACATTTAGTAATGCTGAAGAACTCACACATGTTGATAACTGCACACAGTGTACACCAGGCTATTATTGTGAAGGGAAAGGTATTTAGACTTATTTTTTTGCAAAGTCAGCATGTAAGAACAATAAAAATATAGTTGCTTGCTACAAACTAATTTTAAAAGCAATTGACTTTAAAAAACTGGCTATAATTCAAATATTTAAATTTGTATCATTTGCAATAAAATATGGCTAAAATCAAATTTTTCTACTTTTATATTAAATGTTTCCCTAAAAAAGTTGTGTTGTTTATATAGCTTATGAACTGTTCAGTAGGTTTGTGTACTTTTTTGTATGAAGTTAGAATTTAAATTTAATAAGAATAACTCAACTTGTTCAATTCCATTAAATCTTCTTGTTTTCAATATTTTAGGTAATGAAAATGAAAGTGGTAAATGTTGGGAGAAGTATTTTTGTAACAACGGTTCAACCTCTCCTACACAAAATATTTGTATTACAGGGAGTTATTGTCCTCAAGCTACTTCTATACCACTACTATGTCCAGGGGGTAAATATTGTCAGTCAGAAGGGTTATCAAATCCTGAGGGTGGCTGCTCAGCTGGCTATTATTGTGTCTCAGGAGCTACAAAACCAAACCCTGAACACTTACCTACTGAAGGTGGTGCCATATGTCCCCAAGGCTCATACTGTATCAAAGGAAGTAACACTTCCATAGCCTGTCCTCGTGGCACATACTCAAGTGAAAGTGGAAATGGAAATATTGAGCAATGTTTAAACTGTACACAAGGTTTTTACTGTAATGGTACTGGAAATGTTCTACCAATATATAAATGTGCTGCAGGATTTTATTGTCCAGGGGGTCAAAAAGCTGATAAACCACCTGAATACAGATGTAGTAAAGGTTATAAATGTCCCCTTGGTTCTATCAATCAAGAAAAATGTCCCCCTGGAAGCTATCAAGATCAGGAAGGGCAAGACCAATGTTTGGTATGTTAATCATTTCTTTTCAGCAAATAAAATCTTTAACAAAGTATCAAGTATATTAGTATTTTTACAACACTTGTTTTGGATCCTTGGTTTTGCCGACGGGATCCTATAAATTCAGCTGTGTGTCCATTTGATCAACCATGTGTTTGACTTCCGTCCGTCCCAGTCCCTTTCATGAGAGGCGGACAATCACTCTCGCACACACCCACACTCCCCTAACATGCCTGAGGAGAGCTTTTATATGACTCTCCTAAAAAGCAATTATTTAAGTTTTGCTAGTACTGCTCGCCTTGAATTCACAGCATGAGCTTTTCACAGCTCTCCTAATTAAATACTGAAAGGGGTTGCAGTCCGTACGTTTGACATTCGTACGTATCACTCAGATCTCAGGCCGGTCATTAGTTTTTTTTCTGATTTTTTGCATGAAGTTAAATGGTCTTAAATGAAGGAAAGTGACAGAGTCAGATTTTTGACAAAATTCATATTACCCAACATTGGGGTCAAAAGGTCAAAATTTGCCCAAAAATCATATTTTTCAAGATATCTCCAGATCCCTTCATTAACTTTTTTTTGTTTTTTTTGCACAAAGCCAGAGGCAAATAAAGGCTTTAAACAGGCATAAGTGTCATCATTCCAAAAATTCTTGTTTGTCAGCAATTTGAGGTCAAAAAGTCAATTTTGTGTGCAGAATAGATATTTTGCGTGATATCTCATGCGGAGATCCAATTTACTTGAAATTTTGTGCAATGATAGAGATTAGTGAAGCATAATATTTGATACTAATCATAATATTTCTTCATAATTCTGCTCATTTGCTGCATGATGAGGTCAAAATGTTAATTTTTCGAAACAAATGCTGCTATAAAGATGTAATTTTTGCGTTTTCGTCAATGAAAGAGCTGATGATTC